>CATKRY010000214.1:0-177235 GCA_949775005.1 Orthosia gothica
AATCGAATTAAGTTAGCAGTGAGATATAAAGACGAAGCTGAAATAAAGACAATAAAATAGTGCCACTAAATTATTAACAAAAATGGAAACAGTTCTTTTTTTTTGACTTTCTTACGATTTATTGTCGGGCCTATGTTGTCGCCTCACCTATGTTGTCGCCTCATAATGCTGTAACATGAAAATATTGTAAAAGCAAACAATTTTTTAAAAGAGTAACCGTGTAGTTTCATGCCGGTTCTTTTCCATAGGAAACGACCAACCCAAACCGTGCACCTTTTGTCGACGTTTTATAAGTGCCCATGTATATGAAATAAAAAAAAGATTTTGATTTTTGAGTGTCAACACCACCGTCACCGTCAGCGTCGGGCAAGCTGAGTGATAGCTGGGAAAGATGGAAGAATGGCTTCATGATATATTTCAACGCGTGTGAGCTTTCGAAAAAAACAGCAGTGATACAATTCAACATTTTTCTGCACATAGTAGACGAGCAATGCCGCGAAATATTAGAAAAAAGCGAAGAATCAACTTTAGACGGGGTGCGTGTAAAAAGTTAGATGAACATTTTAAAACGAAGAAAAATTTAACGGTGGAACGGCTCAAGTTTTTTAACTTAAGATTAGATTTGATTCTACGGTCCATTCGGAAAAGTAGCTTGTTATGAAGAAGAACTCTTAAAAAAAGTGTTTTATAAGTATTTGGCCACATCATTCATCATCATCTAATAATTTGGGAGAGCAACCTAAATGATTTAATCATTTTAAAGTGTATTGTTCTCACCTCAGCTTTGTACCACTATATGGATTGCCAGAAGATGTATATTATATCTTATTACTATTTTTTTTTACTAATAATAATTGATTATTTGTAGGGGTAACTTCCATTGTCCTATGGCCTAATTTAATTTATCAAAATTTTTATATAACACTTACTTTCGAGGACTAGTATTATAATTAAAGATCACAAGTTTTTTTTATTACGCTTGATTATGTCTTGGTATGGCAAATAAGCGTTGAGTGTGCCTCCTAATAAAAAAATAATTACATAATCAGTACCAATAGGTAGCGAGTCATACATTCTTTCATTGATAGTTTGTGCTCCGTTGGTGTTATTGCTGCAAGGCATTCCAGTGCGAGGGTATAACAAATAAATAAATAATAAATAAATCTCTCTAGCAACTTTTATCAGCCTGCACAAACCATAAGAAAGCTTTCTATTTCGATTATAAGAGGCTTATATCCTCTTTTCAGTTGATTTTTAACCCACGGATATTCTTATAGATACTATATGTACTTAAGTCACTTTAGAGGAGCTCGTGGCTCAGTAATAACAGCCGCCCGGGTCGATCTTCAAGGTTAAGCAACGCTTGACGAGGTCGGTCCGTGGATGGGTGACCATTTCAACATACCGAGTTTCCTCCGTGCCTCGGAAAGCACGTTAAGCTGTTGGTCCCGGCAGGCATTTGATGATCTTTGACAGTCGTTACGAGTAGTCATAAGCTTGAGATCTGACACCAGTCTAGCCAAGGGGTACCGTGTTACCCAGTTACTGGGTTGTGGAGGTCAGATAGGCAGTCGGCGTAAAACCAGGGTTTTACATGGAGTACCATGATGCAGTGGAGGACCAGTGTACTCAGCTGAATCTGGTTAGACGATTGGAAGCCGATCCCAACATAGTTGGGAAAAGGCTAGGCAGATTGATTGATCTACTTTAGTCACTTTTTTTCAGATGTGATCTAAAATTGTACTTTTTTTAAAATTGTGTCTCATCCCATACAAAGAAACCGTGCCGACGTACTGTTCTGATTATTTTTTGTACATCGTTCGCGTTCGGTTCCGTTCCACGGATATAGATGTTGATCTATTTATCACCGTGGTCCGGAACCGAACACGATCGATTTACAAAAAATAATCGATATAATCAGATGAAAAACGTCAGTTACGTCGGCATGGTTTCTTTGTATGGGATGAGACATCTGTATGCTAGTATTATATTATCTGTGGTACAGTGTTCTCTCTGTCACTCTCTGTTCTTCAGTCTTTATAATTGGTACCAAAGTCAGGAGTACCGAAGCTCTCTTTTAGGACCAGTTGTTTGACAGAATTGTGTGAGTCAGGAACATACAAATTAAGAATGCATGAATACCATTATAAACATTTAATTAGAAAATCGTGTAAATACGTATATTAAAAATATTTATCAGTTTTGGTACAGTCATTATTAGTTCTACTTATTTCCAAACACGGAATAGCTTAGATTTTATTTCATAACGCATTGTTTCGAATTTAGACCTTCTTTGGTAAAGAAACGACAACATTCTTCACTTCGGTGTAAGCTAGAAGAGCGTCCATGCCACTGAAAAAGAATAGACACATATTATCACGAGGTTCAGATAAACAAAGAGATATTTTTTTTCTGGTGTTTTTGGTATATAACGTTGTTGGTTATATAACGATCTACCAGGCCCCTCAGAAAGTATTGCGAAAAAAAGTTTTTATATATGGGAGACTGGCCAGTTATAATGTTTTTCGAAAATATGATTATTTATAAGTAAAAATAAGTAAGTTCCAATTTCAAAATTTCCCTCCACATTTTTTGCGAGTTAATTCAAAGTATTGTGTCTCACTGAAATATGGATCTGCGCCGGGAACATTTTAGAGCTATGATTTTATACGATTTCAAGTGTCGCCTGAAACCGGATGAATCGTACGATAGACTTCAAATGGCATTCATGGATGAAGGCCCTTCCAAGGCAACCGTGTATCGTTGGTATAACGAATTCAAGCGCGGTCGACCAACTTTGGGGGATGACGAAAGAAGCGGTCGCCCTTTGACGGCTGTTACCGAAGAAAACGTGCTAGCAGTGAAAAATTTAATCCAAGACAATAGGCGAATTACATATCAGGAGATTCAACACATATTGAAGATTGGATCGGGAAGCGTTCACGAGATTCTACACAGCCATCTTCGCGTGAGGAGGATAGTATCACGCTGGGTGCCGCACAAACTCACCGATGCTCAGAAGCAGGCCCGGGTGGAATGGTGCCGTGATATGCTTAACAAATTTGAAGCAGGCTCGTCTCGGCGTGTTTACGACATTGTTACAGGTGATGAGTCCTGGATTTATCAATACGACCCAGAAACCAAGCGCCAGTCGACTGTTTGGGTGTTTCAAAATGAGCCAACGCCTACCAAAGTGAAGCGATCTAGAAGCGGGGGTAAGATTTTGATCGCTAGCTTTTTTAATTTGACTGGCCACTTGGTATCAATTCCCTTACGGGATCAAAGAAGCATTAATGCCGAATGGTATACTACCAAATGTTTGCCAGAAGTTTTCTCTGTTATAAGCAACAAGCGACCAAACACAGGGCTCCGCGGGCTACTGCTCCACCACGACAATGCACCTGCGCACACCGCACTCAAAACGAGGGACTTCCTGGACAGCACGCCAGTCAAACTCCTGGGTCACCCTCCTTACAGCCCTGATCTAGCACCGTGTGACTTCTTTTTATTCCCAAAAATAAAAAATCAGCTCAAAGGGATACAATTTTCGTCGCCGGAAGATGCGCTGGCTGCGTTCGAGCAGGCTGTAAACGAGGTGTCTGCGGCGGACTGGAAAAAGTGTTTTGAAAACTGGTTTAGGCGCATGAATCTTTGTATAGAGGCTGGTGGAAAGTACTTTGAAAAGATTTAATAAAAATATATGTACGTATAGAACAATTTTTTTTAGTGTCGCAAAACTTTCTGAGTGTCCCACGTATATAGCTTTTGACTTCTGAGAGCGGTCATCATTTAAAGATTAATGCAACATCGTATTTCGTAAAACCAATACATGAATTTGCTTTTACTTACTTTTCACGACCAAGGCCAGAATCTTTGAAACCTCCGAATGGGGATTGCGGGGTAAGTGCTAAGTATGTGTTGACCCTGTAAAGTTAACAAATTTGTTCATAAAGTTAATTTTCAGCCGAAATCTATGAAAATTTTATCGAAATTCACTGTATTCGGTCTAGGTAATATAGTATAAATTAACATCTTTATCGTCAGTCAATTTTGGCCTTTATTTTATTCATCATCATATTTAATTTATTATTAGTTATAATAACATTTTATTATGTAGGTAATTAAAAGATTAATACTGAAATTGTAGATGAATCTTCTTGACTTACCAAACTGTGCCAGCCTCTACGTGTTTGGAGTACTGTAAGGCGTTGTTGACATTTGTTGTGAAGATTCCAGCTGCCAAGCCATAGCTCGTGTCGTTAGCTCTGTCAATGACTTCTTCCAAAGTCTCAAACTTCAGAATGCTCTGCACTGGTCCGAAAATCTACGAGAAGAGAGTTAAGAGTTAGATCTTTCGTTAGATGAAGTCGACTCTACTATGTTCAATTAAGCAAAAAACTTTAGGCCAAGTAGAATAACAATGCATTGATTTACCTCTTCCTTCGCGATAGTCATTTCATCAGTGACGTCAGCAAAGACGGTGGGTTCGATGTAGTAACCAGTTGTGCCGATTCTGTTACCTCCGCAAAGCAACTTTGCGCCTTCTTTTTTGCCCTTTTCGATGTATCCTAGTACTTTATTCATCATTTCACCGTCAATCTACAAGTTAAAATTTTCGATTGTAATAAAAAGAAAAGTAAAAAAAATTGATGGGAAAACCTCAGGGTATTGACCATTGACCCTGAGGTTTTCCCATCAAAACATGCAGATTTTTCTCTTATTTATTACCTGTGGGCCGTTCTGTGTAGTAGGCTCTGCTGGGTTTCCGACCTTGATGCTCTTAGCGTGCTTGACAGCTGCTTCCACAAACTTGTCGTAGATACCAGATTGAACGAACAAGCGGGAAGCTGCTATGCAAATTTGTCCTTGATGGAAGAATATGCCATGTGCAGCGATAGGAACGGCCAAATTTACTGAAATACAATTAACAGATTCATTTATGTATTTTAATAGGCAGATTAGTTTAGTGTATCTGATATCCAAAGATTGAAAAGCTTACAATCGGCATCATTCATGATGACCAGAGGACTCTTGCCGCCGAGTTCAAGTGTGATCCTTTTCAAATTGTTGGCTCCAGCTGCTTGTTGAATTAATTTTCCGACCTGCAAGTAAGTATACGGTAAAGTGTTGGGTATTCTTATTTCATACAAGTTTTTGTGTTACGTCGATCGAAGGGACCAAAATTGTAACACAGGTGAGTTGTATTACAAATTTTGGTTTAAAATAAAGTCGGCTTAACTTTCTTCTTGGTCGAAGCAGTCGTGCCACCAGAGGATTCTTATAGTTCATGAGATTGTTTAAAGTAAAAAATAAAACTTATTTTCCAATTAAAACTATAATTAAGCTTTGTGTGACTTACTTCAACTGATCCGGTGAAGGAAACCTTGGCGACATCACCGTGATGAGTGAGAGTGGTTCCAGCGCCAGGTCCGAAGCCGTTGACAACGTTGACCACACCTTTGGGCACACCAGCCTCGGCCAGCAAAGCCGCTAGTGCCAGGGCAGTTAAAGGAGTCTGCTCCGCTGGCTTAACTACGACGGTACAACCTAAACGAATAGAAATAATTGTATTGTTTTATTCTACAATTAGATCCCAGACTGAAATCAAAAAACTGTGTTCACAGTTTTTTGATTTCACTCATGATTGTTTTCAGTTTCCACACACCTCACACAGAATAGAGAACTGATCCTGGTCCTAGCCTGGTCTTGCTCCTTGCTAGGGAACTTTTGAAATATATAGACGAGTTCAAATCAGGCTTAGTCATGACTGATATTCGTACTTACCAGCAGCTAAGGCAGTGCAAACTTTGTTGGCGAATAGGAAGATAGGACCATTCCATGGCAGAATAATACCGCACACTCCCACAGGTTGTCTCAGGGTGTATGAGAACACCTCACCATCTGTTGAAAATTGACGCAACTTGTACTGAATGTAGAGTTTTAATTATAATCTGTGGTTATTTTTGTTTGTATTTTTAACTTACCAGCAGCCAAGGTATCGCCTTTAATTTTGTCGGCACAAGATGCAATGTATCGTATCGAATTGACGGCTGATCCAATGAATGCACTTGCGTAGGTAAGAACCATGCCGTTGTTGTAGGATTCTAGCTCTGCAAGGTACTTTCCGTCTCTCTCTATAAGGTCACCAAACTTGCGAATGATTTCCCCACGTTGAGAAGCATCCAACTGTCTCCATTCCGAGTTGCGGTGGAACGCACGCTTTGCTGCGGCAACTGCCAAGTCAATGTCGGCCTGGAAATATTGATGCAGGTTATCTCAAATTGCCTCATACATGGATAGAAATACACCTTCAAATTTCATTATAATTTCAGTATTAAGTATAGTATGTATGTATCGTTGTAAGTAGTTTGTTCCTCCCCCCCACGGGATAATGGCGTAAGTAAGTTTATGTATGTCTGTATTGTAATATACGTCTTCCTCTAGAAAAGCTGCCATAGCGGCATTTTATATTTCTGGAAGAAATGAAAAACAAAAATCTCCTCACAAAGATGAAGCACAAGTACAAAGATATTCATATTTTACTAAAGAATAATTACTGGACTGGTTGGTTATAACTACTTACCTAAGTAAGATAAAAAACCTGTATAACCTGTAAAACCTATACATGCAAACTTGGCATTTTTTCCTTAAAAGAATAAATGGTATGGTCTGCAGCAATAGTAGATAATGTGATGTTTAAAAAAAATAAAGACACGTAGGATTTTGTTGTTAATTGACTTCATTTGAGATAGTTATACATTAAAAGTTTCTTTTGTTTATTATCTATATCTATACTAATATTATAAAGAGGAAAGATTTGTATTTTTGTATGTAACGAATAAACTTAAAAACGCCTGGACCGATTTCAAAAATTCTTCCACCGTTGGGAAGCTACACTATCCCCGGTGACACAGAATACTTTTTATTCCTGTATTCTCACGGGAACAGGAACTACGCGGATGAAACCGAGAGGCGTCCGCTAGTTCCAAATATATTGGGATAGATAAGCTCAAGAGAACGACGAAGATGTTTTAAGTTTGAATAGATGTCGATGTAGTACTTAAATATAACCTGATATCAAGAACAGTAGTCACAGCGGATCTTTGTGTCTCTGAAGATGGCACTGCAACCCATTGCGCAAGAAACAGTTTGTCATCGAGTATACTGCATTCAGTAAACGAGATAGGACGATGCGACAAATGTAAGCGATTGAAAGAGGCAGTTAAATAATGCTATCTTCTAACATAGACACAAAAATAGCAACTGCGATGGTCTTGCAGCCAACTTCAGAGACACAAAGATCCGCTGTGACTACTGTACCTACCTATTAAACGGCTAGCCTTTAAAGTTTTTCAACTGCAACGAGTAGACTGTCATGAAGGGTACGGTGGGTCCTTTGGGTTCAGTATATAATTAACTATCCTTCATTGTGTTTCAGCTGGGCAGAAGGTAAAGCCCTGAGATATTTTTCAGCGTCGCTTTGTTGGGTCGTCTACGATTTTTTATGCTGTCTGTATGATCACAGATCTAAATAAGTCCTAACATTCATATTGACAATTAAGTGCTTTGTTTTTGCACTTGGTACATGTTATCAATTATTATAGTATGTTATTATGCAAGTCATTCAAAGAAGATTTGCAAGTAAGGTTTTCAACTCATCATCATTATTTATTTATTATATACTTCATTGTACACCACTTAAATAATTACAGGACAAAAGATTTATAAAGATAAGTGTACAATGGGTAGTCTTATCGCACAGGGCAATCTCTTACAGACAACTATTATCATCATCATATCAGCTGAAAGACGTACACTGCTGGACATAGGCCTGCCCCAAGCGTCGCCACTTCAACTAAATGTGTATTATTATTTTTGAGTGCAATTGACTCTTACCATGAGTAGCTATTATAAACTCAAATAAGTAACAAGAAGTAAACTTATATGCAGAAAACTCGTACCTATAATGATCAGAGTTTTTTTCAAAGTGGTTTTTATTGCCAAAGGCTTTTAACAATTGCAAAATGCTAGCTTGAATTCGTCACAAAAGGCACCTACCAATAATTGTATTGTTGACGTATTTCCTGTTATACGTACCGGATATTTCTGTCCGATTGTATTTTTAGATACTGTATTTTTTTCATAGAACCTACTGGATTAGGTAATGGTAAAATGGTAAATTTTGCACCTTCATCTTCTAATATTGATTAACGCCAATGTTTTCAAGTGGAGTGGTGTTATATGAATCTGGTTTCCTTTAGTAGGTACATACCTTGTCACCTTCGGCGACTTTGGCGATAACGGAGCCGTCATGAGGAGTGTAAGCATCGAAGGTCTTGCCGCTCTTCGCGTCCACCCACTCGTTATCGATGAACAACTGAAAGTACAATTAAAATAAAATTATCACATTTAGCTATGGAAAATGTGTAACTTTAGACTCAAATATTTTCGAGCTCCAGTAATCATCATAAGTATCATAACAAACAGTAATTACCAGATAGCGTGGGTAATCGTCTGATATGACATCATACCATATCAACAAAACGATTGTGGATTTGGCGCGGCATAGGATGCCATTATTATGCTATATTTATAAAAGAGAGACCAAGGCCACGTCCCGATGACTCGACCTTCTTTCATTGATTTAGTAAAAATGGAACGATTTGGGGGTTTACCGCAGTAAAAAAAAAAAGATCGAGTGTTAATATAAAAGAAATATAGATGTGTAATATAAATTTCTAATTAATTTTGTACGTTACGATTAAGTTTCCATGCAAACTTTTGTATTTTTATTTCACAATCATATTTTTATTTCGAAATCTCCAGCACAAAGAAAAATTAATATATTTTTATATCTTAGTACCTTTACCTTTAGTATACGTTAACTAATTTAAAAATATTTTATACTTTTGTTTTGAAAAAGTCAATTTTGATCGACAGCATAAAGATTTATGCTAAAAAAATAAGTCTTGCAACTTGTATTGAGTAATAAAGTTATGTTATTAGTTTGAATAATGATTATTTATAAAAACGACATACTACCTACATATAACATAAGATTATTATATATATCACATTATTATTTTTTCTGAGTGTCCTAATTTAAAATTATGGGAACTACAAACCTTCGTGTATTTAATTGCAGGAGCCATTTTATTTAATTATTTTTATTTTGTTACAACAAAATCACTAATCACAAGCACAGCACGTCTATTGCGACTCACGCGACGCTTCGGAATGTGTCTGATCTGATGGCCTGACAAAAACACGCTTATATTGAGTAACAACATTTAGACGAGTCACGATGATAATCCACTTGGTAGCAACAGCCGGTGCAACACAAACATCGTTCATTGATAGTTAATCATTTTTTTTTTGAACTTTGAAACACAATAAAATTAATATTTAAGGGGGGCTCCCATACAACAAACGTGTTTTTTTTTGCCGTTTTTTGCGTCAATGGTGCGGAACCCTTCGTGCGCGAGTCCGACTCGCACTTGGCCGGTTTTTTTTTGTATGTAAGGTGACTTAATCAAGAGTATGAAAAGCGTGCGCTTATTTGTATAAAATAAATACTAAGCTGCTAAACTTTGGCAGTCCTCGACGCGTGTACGACGTTTGGATAAAAATATTACTCCTGCTGCTAAACTGGAAGCATTTGTGCCTTTTTAAATTTACAGATTTTGTTTAAAATTTTATATGAAATCTAATAAAACTTGAATGTAATGAAATCTTTTTTTTAATATATATTCTAACGTGTAAACAATGCGGCTCAAATGGCATAAATGATGGCTGACTAAAGATCTTTTTGTTTTTTACTCATATGTATGAAGGCATAAGATAGAAACCAAAAAGATTCGCTAGTATAATGAATACTTCTATCAATTAGCTTTAATCATAAGAATCTTCAATTCATACGGAATCCAGCAAAAATAGAGGTTTCAAGAAAAAAATAGTATCAATAGCTCAAGTTTAGCCGTGGTCATTTGGAGATCATACAGAAATCATTGTGCAATATTACGCAATAATTTTGAAAACTGCTGTGTCATGCTGACTGTATGAAAATGTGTTTTATTTGGAGATAATATTTAAGTAGGCCACGTACAAAGACCAAAGTTTAATAACTAGCTGTTTACGCTTGGTTTCGACGATTTTCTCAAAAATAAATTTATATCAAACTACGGCAATTTTTTTATTTATTTGTAATAGGCTTGCGTTTGACCACTATCTCACCTGATGGTAAGCGATGATGGCTAGGTACATATTTATGTCATAGCCTAAGATCCGACCGTAGAAATCTGCAGAAAACAGAACCACCACCATAGAACCACCTCCTTTTTGGAAAGTCGGTTAAAAATGCTGGTGAAAATGTGGCGGTAACGTTACTGCAAAAAAAGTTTTGTTTTTTGTTTGTTTTTGAAGTGAAACAAGTGCAGAATTCAACCCCGAAAAAGCCGACTAAACAATACACCGTGCGGGACCAAAACACTACACCGTCGTCGGCGTCGTATTGTTTTGGTCCCACCAAAAGATAATGCAGTAGTTAAGGCGGTGAAGGGCTTCGTGGCAACATGGCAGTCGAAGATAACCTATCCAGGAACAACGAGGGACCAATTTAAGGTGTAGTCGAGTTTTCTACAACTACCCTCAGATACTTCAGTCATCAGTCTGGCGAGGAGCAGCAAGGAGGCAAGCAAACACGGCAGGTAGACAGATCAAGGTTAAGCATACGGATGTGTGGCAAGATCTATACACACGGATCCACATGCCAATATGGTGAGTCGTTTTCATTTTGTTATGGCTCAGGACAAGTGTTCATTATCAAAATTCTGGTCTAGTTTAAGGTGTGGCCTATGTCAGGTTTAGGTGTAGGTTTAATCTCATGTTAGTTATGAAAGTATTATTTAAGTTATAAATTGATCTTTCGTTTAATTTTGGCTCTCATCTTTAATCTCTTTATAAATTTTTAATTTACATACAGATCAATCATAAATTTTTGTATTGGTGTCCTAGGTAGGTAGATGTCGAACCACCAACATTTTTTTACATATGTAAAAAAAATATTATTATTCACGGTGATCGTATCATGAGAACGGGATTGGATTGCACTAAGTTTAATAATATTTTTTTTTTGATTTTGCTGTGTCCGTCTTTTTATGAAAACGTCCCAAGTCTTTATAAGTATAAGCGTTTGTTAGGTTTGTGACAACATGTCTTCGTACATACTTCTCTATTTGTTTTAATTTCAGTAATCAATCTCATTCTAGCCTTATCATCTTTCAAAGTCTATCTATCGTAACCAATAAGCCAGAATAACTTCAGATTGGTGAATGTCACCATGGTATTCAGGCTACTTACAAACTTATATGCAAGGTGCAGGCATGAGTAATGTCGCCTTTAGAATGGTTCCAGAGCGCAAACTATTCAGTTTGATTAAAGTGCAAACTATCGCCTGTAAACTGGCAGTTTAGTTTTAGTGCTTACTATCTAACACGTCTGTTCTATGGTTACCTATATGTTCTTAGATTATCTTCTGAACTTGACATGTTCCAGAGTTCAGAGGTTAATTGTTCAATTATCTAATACATCTTTTCTTTGGTTATCTACCTACTTGCTCTCCGACTACCTTCTGAACTTGACATGATCCAGAGTCCGGAGGTTAATTGTTAAATTATCTAATACGTCTGTTCTGTGGTTACCTACCAAGTAGGTAGGTAACCACCTTCTACCCTTGGTCTCTCTCAGACTACCTTCTGAAGTTACCAAGATCCAGAGTCCAGAGATTAATTGTTTACTTTAAAGCGTGATTATCTATCTTCTATCTATATCTATAAAAGCGAAAGGTGACTGACTGACTGACTGACTGATCAATCAACGCACAGCCAAAACTGCTAAGTCTAGAAGCATGAAATTTGGCAGAAAGGTTCCTCAAGTGACGTAAGTGTGCACTAAGAAAGGATTTTTGGAAATTTCACCCCTAAGGGGGTAAAAAGGGGGTTGAAAGTTTGTATGAAAAATCTAATTCCTTCGACCAAAATTCTTGAAACTTAGCACAAATAGTATTCTAAGTAAATGATAAAGATTGACATTATTAGTTTTTCGAAACTACCCCCAAATAATGATTTAGGGGTTGTTGAAATTTGTATGGAAAATCAGATTTCTTGGGTCAATCAACTTGAAACTTGCCCCAAATACTAACCTAAATGAATAATAAAGGTTGCTGTTATTATTTTTTAAAACTACCCCCAAAAGACGAATTAAGGGTGTATAAGTTTTTTTTAAGAATCTTATCACTTCAGTTAATAAACTTGAAACTTGACAAAAATACTATTCTAAATAAACAACAAAGACTTTCATTGTTAGTTTTTCGAAACTACCCCCATAAGATGATTTAGGGGATGTTATTTTTTTTGAAGAATCTGATTTCTTGGGTGAATAAACATAAAACTTGACATAAATACCATCTTAAATAAACAATAAAGTTTGTGATTATTAGTTTTTTGCAACTACCCCCCAAAAGACGATTTAGGAGGTATTACAGTGTTTTTGAAAAATCTGATTTCTTGGGTCAATTAACTTGAAACTTGCCACAAATACTAACCTAAATGAATAATAAAGGTCGCTTTTATTATTTTTTGAAACTACCCCCAAAAGAAGATTTAGGGGATGTTAGTTTTTTTGAAGAATCTGATTTCTTGGGTGAATAAACTTGAAACTTGGCATAAATACCATCCTAAATAAACAATAAAGGTTGTCATTATTAGTTTTTTGCAACTACCCCCAAAAGACGATTTAGGAAGTATTACAGTGTTTTTTGAAAAATCTGGTTTCTTGGGTCAATAAACTTGCCATAAATACTAACCTAAATGAATAATAAAGGTTGCTGTTATTATTTTATGAAATTACCCCCAAAAGACGATTTAGGGTATGTTAATTTTTTTGAAGAATCTGATTTCTTGGGTGAATAAACATGAAACTTGACATAAATACCATCCTAAATAAACAATAAAGGTTGTCATTATTAGTTTTTTGCAATTACCCCCAAAAGACGATTTAGGGGATGTATTTTTTTATGAAGAATGTGATTTCTTGGGTGAATAAATATGAAACTTGACATAAATACCATCCTAAATAAACAATAAAGGTTGTCATTATTAGTTTTTTGCAACTACCACCAAAAGACGATTTAGGAGGTATTACAGAGTTTTTAAAAACAATTTTTTCTTGGGTCAATAAACTTGCCACAAATACTAACCTAAATGAATAATAAAGGTTGCTCTTATTATTTTTTGAAACTACCCCCTAAAGACGACTTAGGGGATGTTAATTTTTTTGAAGAATGAGATTTCTCGGGTGAATAAACATGAAACTTGACATAAATACCATCCTTAATAAACAATAAAGGTTGTCACTATTAGTTTTTTGCAACTACCCCCAAAAGACGATTTAGGAGTTTTTAAAAACAATTTTTTCTTGGGTCAATAAACTTGCCACTAATATACTAACCTAAATGAATAATAAAGGTTGCTGTTATTATTTTTTGAAACTACCCCCAAAAGATGACTTAGGGGATGTTATTTTTTTTGAAGAATCTGATTTCTTGGGTGAATAAACAATAAATTTGACATAAATACCATCCTAAATGAATAATAAAGGTTGTTATTATTATTTTTCGAAACTACCCCCAAAAGACGATTTTTGAAGAATCTGATTTCTTGGGTCAATAAACATGAAACTTGACATAAATACCAACCTAAATAAACAATAAAGGTTTTCAATAATTAGTTTTTCGAAATTCCCCTCAAATACGACTTCGGGGTGGTAAAGATTTTTGATTACTTTTACTGCACATAGCTACTTTTTATGATGTAGGGAAGCACTTAGGAGGGATTTTTGGAAATTCAACTTTTTAAAGGGTTAAAAGGGAGACTGTGTGAATCACATAAAAATCTATTTCCTTTGGCAAAATAATAAAGGTTGGCACCATTAGTTTTTCAGAATTACCCCCAGAAGACGATTTAGGGGTGTCAAAGTTTCTTTGAAGAATCAAATGGCACTAGGATGGGGACCTCTATATCGATTTGGAACTACCTAACTGGACCGTTGGTCTCAGGTTTAATAGCAGCTTATTTTTGGTTGCCATCACACGAACGAAGTCACGGGCGGAGTTAATGTTATAAATGTGAAAGTAACTCTGTCTGTCTCTCTGTTTACCTTTTCACGCTTAAACCACTGAACCGATTTAGATGCAATTTGGTTCGGCGATATTTTGAGACGCTGGGCAGAAAATAGGATAGTTTTCATCCCGGAAATCTTACTTAAGGGGGTGGAAAGAGGTGTAGAAGTTTGTATGGAAAAACCCACAATATTATGCCGCGATATAAAAAATAAGCTATTTGAATTACTAATGCTTCGCAGACGAAGTCGCGGGCAACAGCTAGTTTAAGTATATTGGTAGGTTCGGATTAGGTATTAACAGCTCACGGAAGGAATGAAAATTAATTTTGGTCGCTGTCACCGGGTATAGTATAAAGGACTACAATGATACTAGCCTGTTGCTGTCCCACCGCAAGGCAAAGGCTCTCTCATACAGAGAAAACACGAGAATTAATCACCATGCTTGGTCAAGGCGGATTGGCGATTTGAAACTTATATTAAATGCGGACAGTGATAGGGAGTGGAGGGCGTTGTCTGTGAGGGCCAATATGATGGCCCGCAGGTTTTTTCGTTGCTCGGCGGCCGTCAAAATAACCCTTTTCAGAGTGTTTTGTACGGCCCTGTACGCGGCCAGCCTGTGGGGTCATATACCCAGAAGCAGTACAACGTTCTCCATGTTCAGTATAATAATGCGTTCAGGGTGATGTTGGGGCTGCCCCGGCACAGTAGCGTGTCGGGTATGTTCGGCGACGCCCGTGTCGACAGTTTCTACACGACGATACGAAAAAGCTGCACATCTCTGGGGCGCAGGCTCCGGACCACCTCCTCCAACCTCCAACACCATCCTGAGCGTATTTGTGAACAGGTTTGATTGTCAGTACATTAACTATTGTTATATGATTACTGTAATGACAAACAAACAAATGACTCAGAGGCTGAAATAATGAATTTAATCTTATTTATATTTAAATTAAATATTTGTACATATATTTATTGTGATTAAAATTAACAACATAATATGATCGTGAATGAATTTAAAGAAATGATTTTTGAATTTGAATTAACTATAAAGGTTTCCTAACGATGTGTTCTTTCACCAATGTCAGCGATGTCCAAGATAAACTTAGAAAGTACATAATTATCATTTGAAAAAGTCATATCGGTACAGTGGTCACTAACGCAGTGACACTGACGCGGCGATAGAGCGATAGTATTATGCACTATAGAAATATATTGACACTGACTTCCGTTCAACATACCAATTTCGTCGTGTCTGTACCAACATACCAAGTCTGGTAAAACGGGCTACTACTACTACTACTACTACTACTTTACCAAGGCGGGTAAAGGAGAAACCTATGTTCAGTACCAGATAATGATTTTTTGACATAAGTGTTGTCAAGTCAAAACATATCCATCTCAATCTACCAGGAAGAAGTCAATTTACCTATTATTATTACCTTTATGATAGTGACTCTGTGTAGCTTTGGACACATTATGTAGGTAGTAACCAGGGATGTGCCCTAACAGGCGTTGCACGTTGACGGGACCTCTTTTAGGTGCTGATGGTGATCACCGGGGTGGTTTTAGTGAGGTATAAATCCCACGTTCCCTGGTCTTTGCCCGAAAAGTCCAGGCGCCTTTTGAAGGTTTCCCACCGTAAACAAAATAAAAAAATGGTAGTTATCATGATGGACATTGATATTGTTTGCAATTAACCTTCTGTGGTAATATTATTTGATCGATTATTAGATATAACCATCAATATTAAACTCAATGGCTGAGTAATTGGAGTTGGAATAACATAAAGAATTATCCTCGAGTCGTTTTCTCCACTCGATCACTCCATCTCACAATCAAATTTAGAGTTACGGTTTTTTATTTATTCAAAATAATCGTTGAAAAGGAGGGAGTTTCCTTCAAAATAACTTAGAATATAGACCTTAACTATGACGTAGGTACGAATGCAGGAGACACCTAATTACCTGTGACTCCTATAGGGTTGTGATTATTCAAAGTTCAAACGTCAAGACCGGATAATTAATACGAACGTAGGTGCTCCAACCAAAGTACTAATGAACGGAAACAAGCATTACAAATTCAACGTTGAATGGCATAATAAACAGCATCTCACCAGCTAAGGTAATGCAGTGCACCGCTAGGATCATAACATTTACATACATAGTACAAACGTATCTAATTATAGCACCGTAAAGGAACCCAATGTTTGCCCTTAAAACAACGTTGTGTTATATAGCGTACAATTACGAGCAAAACCACATAAAAACTGTGTAAAAGATGATATGTATGTTTAGAAAGGGTTGATTACTGAGATGGTAACTGATGGAGAAGAATGGAAGAAGCAGAGATGTTACGTCGACCCCAAATAAATTACGATAAGGGCAAGTGAAATCAAATTGTCAACCCAAGAGCAAGCATGGTGATAGATGCTTCTGCCTTCTCTGTATGAGAAGTGGCCTTTGCCCTGCAGTGGCACAGTTACAGGCTGGTATTATATAAGGGCAAGTGAATGATAGTGAATTGCAATAAAAATAAATAGCTATATAATATGCGCAATTGAGTTGAGTCAAGATTTGAATGAGGCCAACGGCAGAGTTATCCAGGTTGGATTAGCAAAATTTGAGTTTAATCGACACGCAAGGAAGAAGATGAAGCGAAATTCAAAAGCACCTATTACACTGAGTGTCATTTTGAAATACCTATTTAATTAAGGACTATACAAACCAAAATACATAGCGTCTTCTAAGATTCTGTCTGCACAATACCTCATTATTTTAATCTATACTTTAGGAGGTAATTGCTTTTGGAATCGGTCATTTTCGCTCACAACTGTACAATTTACATAGTGTTAGAACGTGGGACGATGTCTGCCTAGTAGGTATTATTATTATCCTTGACCTTGATTTCGGTAATCCATGTACAATAGGCGAATGTCAGCGATACCTTATTGTTCGCTTTGTGGTATATTGTGGTTCGTATTCGTAGTGAAGATTTCTATTTACTTCATGCTCGTTTTTAAATAATAGGTTGCGGAACAAGTTTCTTCGCATTTTTTAAGAAAATTCAAAACATTTTTTAATATAGTTTATTTACATTTAACTAAAGTATGTAGGTACCATTTTGTTCGATAACTTCTTGCCATCTTGTACATGACTACTACTGAATTTTGGGACTTCTGATCAAAATACCGCGACAAGTGGTTTTGGCAGTTCTCGTGTGATGTTAACCTGACACTGCCTAAAGAATTCTGAAGAGACCGAAACAGGTGGAAATCTGAAGGTGCAAGGTCAGGACTATACGGCGGATGCATTTACACCGCCCAGCCAAACTGTCTTATTTTTTGCTGAGTGGCTAAAGCTGTGTGAGGTCTAGCGTTATCATGATGAAAAACCACACTCCTTCTATTGATTAATTCCGGCCGCTTTCTCTCAACTTCTTGCTTTAATATCATCAGTTGTTTGCAGTAGAGTTCAGAATCGATGGTCTTGCCTGGTGGTAACAGCTCATAATGAATAATGCCCTTCCAATCCCACCACACACACAGCATCACCTTGTTGCGAGGTAACCCGGGTTTCGCCACAGTCTGTGAAGCCTGACCGGCCTTTGACCACGACCTTTTTCACACGTTCTTGTTGTACGTGATCTACTTTTCATCACCAGTTATCAGCTTCTTCAAAAATGGTTTGGTTTCATTACGTCGTAATAAAGAATCACAAATGAGTACACGGTTCATTAGGTTTCTTTCAGTGAGCTCGTGAGGTACCCAAATATCGACCTTTTTTGTGTACCCAGTTTTTTTCAATTGCGCCAAAACTGTTTTGTGGTCAATTCCCAGTTCTTCAGCTACGTCGTTACTACTGATATGCCGATCTTGCTCCACTTTTTCAAAAATGGCATCCATTTTATACGTAATAGGGCGACCAGAGTGACGTGCATCTTTCACATCAAAATTTCCGGATGGAAAACGCTTAAACCAAATTTGTGCTACTCTCACAGACACTGCACTAGGTCCATAAACAATGCAAATATTTTTCGCGGCTTGCGTTGCATTTTCAACTTTTTCACATTAGATTCTTAGTTCTTAGACTCATCTTGACGGTACGAAAAACAAATGAAAATCAAACATTTTCCTAATTTGAATTTGGAATTATGTTCTTTAAAATTTAAACTTTCAATGATACCAAAACCAGCCAGATACAAATAGGCCAAAGAGATTTTATTACAAGTTCATACATACTTTAATGCGAAAAGACTTTTTCCCCAACCTAATATTACTGTTTGTTTTGTTAGACCTTCTATTTTGAACAAGTTCTCGTTTGCCTGCAATGTTTATACCGACGCATTCTATTTACTTGTAACATAAGTAAAGTGAATGCTACTGTATGCGCTTTAGTCAATTAAGCTAATAAGGTTCAAAGCTATCAGTTGCAAGATTTACAAAACTAGTTGCAACAATGCAGTTTTTATCTATTTAGTTGGTACGAAGTACTTTGGCCTAATAATAATATATGTAGGTATCCATTATTATCTTCTTACCTTGTCATTATTAAAGACTAGCTTCTGCCCGCGTGTGATAAAAAAAAGAAAAAGTGTTTTAACATCCCAAGTGAAAACAAACTATCCTACGCCCTGCCCAGGGTCTCAAACTATCTCCATGCCAAATTGCATTAAAATCAGTCAGAGTCTTTAAACATACATACATTTGAACATACATACTTTCTCTTTTATATATATAGATAGATATATAGGTTTTTACCGGAATGGAATGGCATTTACCGCAGTGTCTCAAGACAAAAGTCTATGACCAGTGTGTGTTGCCAGTGATCACCTATGGGACCGAGACGTGGTCGCTCAGAATGGGCCTTATCAGAAAGCTTAAAATCACCCAAAGGGCAATGGAGAGGGCTATGCTCGGCATTTCCTTGCGTGATCACGTCAGAAATGATGATATCCGCAGGAGAACCAAAGTTACCGACATAGCCCGAAGAAATGCCAAGTGGCAGTGGGCAGGGCACATGGCTCGCAGAACGGATGGCCGATGGGGCCGAAAAGTTCTGGAGTAGCGACCGCGAACCGGAAGACGATACGATGGAAGGCCTACCACTAGGTGGACCGATGACCTGGTTAAGGTTGCAGGAAGGCGCTGGATGCGAGACGCACGGGATCGGTCAATGTGGCGACGCCTGGGGGAGGCCTGTGTCCAGCAGTGGACGTCTTTCGGCTGAAATGATGATGATGATGAGATAGGTTAGAGAGCATTAGTTAGTTATCATTTGATATTATCGGTGATAAGGTTTGTAAGTGATACTTGTTTGTTTTTTAACCAACTTCCCAAAAAGGAGGAGGTTTTGTTTTCGGATGTTTACACATATATATATTTATGTATATTCAGTCATAACTCCTTAAAGGTCTCGACTGATGAAGTCTACGCTCCGTCCAGCACAGATCCAGATCAAAACCCCGAGACCTTTCAGCTCGAACTCCAGAATCGATTTGAGTGCCTAGGGAGCTCCGTGGATGAATACAGCGATGGGTTCGTGGAAGCTGTCCATACGGTTGGGTCTAAGTTTTTCAAGACCCGCCGTACACGGCTGATATGATGATGAATCCATTCTTAGACCAATCTGGTTTGCTCCGAGGCGAAGGACGACTTCGGAATTCGAATTTTCCTTGTGGTGCTCGCTATCCTTTGTTGCTCCTTATGGAAGGAGCGTTGGTGAAATTGTTGGTGTCCGATCGACACATTAATAATGCACACGCCGGTTGCACCGCCCTCGTAGCCTTTTTGCAGCGTGAATTTTGGATTTTGTCGGCCAGACGCACTATTCGTGGCATCAATTTCAAATGTATGCTAGGCTACTCCCACTCAACCCAAAATGGGTTATTTGCTCTCCAATCGAGTGGCCCACATTGGGGTGGCAATTTTGAAACCGTTGTAAAAGTAGCAAAAACGCATCGCCGCCGTGTTATTGGTGAACTATTTTCACATTTGAGGAACTTGTTAAGGTATTTTGTAAAGTTGAGGCCGTCCTCAATTCGCGACCTCTCTGTCCGATTTCCGACCGACCCAAATGACCTGGAAGTCATGACCCCTGGTCATTTTTCGATTGGTCAGCCCCTCAACGCCCTGCCGGAATACCCCTTCCGGGAAGTTAAATCTTCGCGATTGACGCTTCTTGAGTTGCTCCAACAGATACCCAAAGTTTCTGGCATCGTTGGTCTTTGGAATATTTGCATATTTTGCAGCAGCGCGTTAAGTGGAACTTGTTAAAGAATCTAATTTGTTGGCTTTGTATTGGCGTCATGGACGCATTGTAGATTTAATTTATGGGTCTGACGGAGCTCCCAGAGTTGCGGAGGTCATGGTCGGAGATTTGGTTTTGAAGCGAGCAGTGGCGAGTTTACAATGCTTGCCCATTTATTAGCGGACATAACTCCTGATATCCGAGACGGGGGGTGTTCGGAACGAGAACAAAATCAAAAAATCAATAATTTTTATTTCACATAGGTCTACATGGGCACTTATAAAACGTCGACAATGTGCACGGTTCGGGTTGGTCGATTCCTATGGAGAAGAACCGGCAAGAAACTCCATGGTTACTCTTTTAAAAAATTTTTTGGTTTTACAATATTTCCATGTTACAGCAGTACTTAGATGGGGGGACAACGCAGGCCCGATAATAAGTCGTAAGAAACTAAAACAAGAAATGATTATATAATAAATAAACAAAAGATTAAAAAAAGTAAAACGAGATAAAATGTTAACAATCTAGAAATCTAGAAGGCCTACAATGTTCACACATTTACAAACCAATCGGTAAAATAATCTATACAAAGTATAACAAGACTAAATTAAACATGTGGCACAAATGTTGTTATCAGTGCTGTAACTATTCTTAGCAAAGGGCTATAAAGATAATTGAAAACCATTGTAAAAAGTCTTATTAAATGAAGAAAAATTTGATTGAGAATAGTTAGAGACATCCACATATTTGTGCCGTTTATGAGTTACCAGGGAAGCCGCATGTGCAGAAGGAGCTAAAACCAAATATTTTTATCTTCAACGTAGTCCTTGATTTTATAATATGCTTTTTTAATAAGGACACGTTTGATGTGATTTTTGAACTTTCCATCGGTCAGTTCTATAACTGACTTTGGCAACTTGTTATAAAAGCGAAAAAAGCGAAGCGTGTTTATAAGAAAAGACTTGCTAGTTTTCGTTAATCTGAATTTGGGTAATACAATTTCGTGTTTACTGCGTGTATTTAAATTATGGCAGTCGCTTCTAGTTTTGAAAAGCCCTCGATTTTTGCGGACATACAAAATACATTCTAAAATATAAAGTGAAGGTAGAGTCAGTATATCGATCTCTTTAAATTTTTCTCTGAGGGTCTCGCGAGGATCCATTTTATAGATCGCGCGGATTGCCCTCTTTTGTAATATGAAAATTGAGTCAACGTCTGCTGCTGATCCCCACTGCAGAATGCAATAAGACATAATACTGTGGAAATAAGCATAGTATACCAGCCTAGCTGTGGCTACATCGGTTAACTGCCTTATTTTCCTTACTGCATATGCAGCTGAACGTAACCTACCCGAAAGAGTTCTAATGTGCGCGTTATATAATACAGTTTCAGCTACAACTTCAAGATTTTTGCCGTCAAGATTTAAATTTAGGTCACGTTGTGGTACATTTGGTAAAGAGAACTTAAGAAATTTAGTTTTTTTCGCATTCAGTAAAAGATTATTAGCTGCGAACCATTTTGAGAGAATACTTAGACTTTCGTTGACCTGTAAGACATCCGTATCTTTCCTATCTATTTTAAAAATTAGCGAAGTATCATCAGCAAATAGAATTATATCCGATAATTTGGCCATCATAAAAGGGAGGTCATTAATGTAAACAAGAAAGAGGAATGGGCCGAGAATAGAACCTTGAGGCACGCCCATCTTGACTAGAGACCCGGAGGACATCGCCCCATTAACATTTACTTTTTGCTGTCTGTTTGATAAATAGTAAAGCACAAGATCAGCAGCTTGTCCTCGAATTCCGTAGTTGTGTAATTTACAGATCAGTGTGTTATGGTCGACACAGTCGAACGCTTTTGAGAGATCACAGAAAATGCCAATGGCATCCTGGGACTTCTCCCAAGATTCCAAAATGTGACTGATGAGTTTTACTCCCGCGTCCGTTGTCGACCTACCTTTCGTGAAACCAAACTGCTGACTATGCAGGATCCCATTTGAATTGAAGTGAGACAACATCTGATCCAGCATGATTTTTTCATAGATTTTACTCAATGCTGGAAGCACGGATATAGGTCTATAATTAGAGGGATCACTCTTACAACCTGATTTGAAAATTGGTACTACTTTACTGTGTTTCATTAAGTCAGGAAACGTGCCGCTGTCCAAACATTGATTGAATATGCCTGTTAGGACAGGAGCAATTGAGTCAAAAATATCTCCAAGAACCCTAACGGATATCCCCCATAAGTCTTCAGTATTTTTTATATTGAGACTTTTGTACGCGTTTTTAATTGTATCAATACATATTTGTTTAAATCTAAAGGTTGGTAAGTCTTTAGTAAAGTTTTCCTTAAGAAGAGCTTCAGCTAATTTAGATGAGGAGGGAAGAGACTTCGTAACCTCTAACGGAATGTTGGTAAAGAAATTTTCTAATGTCTCAGCGACTTCTTGCTTATCAGAAATGGTTTGATTAGTTATTTTCAATGACAACTCATTCTGATCGCGTAGTTGTGTCTTTCCGGTTTCTCTATTAATTACTTGCCACACAGTTTTTATTTTATTATTAGAAACACCAATTTTGTTAATTATTATTTGAGATTTTGCTTGAGCGCAAACTCTTTTAAATATTTTGGAATAGTTTCTAACATAAGTGTGGAAAACTTGATCGGAAGTCAAAGATTTTTCGTAATATAAATTATATAAGATATCTCGGCTTTTTCTTATGCCCACAGTGGCCCATTCGCTAAATTTTGATTTGTAATTGTTGACGTTAACTGTTTTTACAGGACATGTTTTATTGAATTCTTGGCAAACTGTAGAAAACAACGTGCCGTAATTTATATTGGGGTCTTTTGAATCAAAACTGGCGTTACATAGGTTGCTAAAAACATTATTATTAAAAGTTTTTTTTTTTTGTAAGAGGTCTTAATCGAATTGATTTAGCTAGGTTGTAACAAAGACCTTATACATATTTCTTACTTCGGTTATAACGAACTTTTCGTTCCTTTTTGTTATTTTGTTGCCACACTGAGTCGGCTCGCTGTCATTGATTTGACAGCTTTTGATTGAGTCCCGACCTTAGATAAAGTAGGGAATTAAGGAAATTAAGTCCTCACTTGATAAAGGTTTAGGTTTTTATAAAGGTGCTGTGACTGACAATTTGGAAATAAGGTGAATTTTTCGTTTTCTTACTACTCATTCTTCAGTTGACGCCCAAGCACCGGATTTTAAGTGTCATTTTGGCAGTACTCTGCGGTACCTGCAGTGCTATTCTGTAAAAATCTCACCGTAGGCCCTATACAAGTGAAATTCTATCATCGAAAACGAGGCGATAGCGATTGTCATTAAGGCAAAAGACAAGCGATATCGAATAATCTTGTGATCAATCCCGTATTCAGAACTTCATCGCTTTCTGACCAAATATCTGCATCCATTTCATAGCATAACATCACGCCGTGTACAGTTCACCCTGGTACACTCTCATTTTACTGGTTATGTTCAAGTTTTATGTTAGTCGGGTAACCTATTCTGGCATAACTTTGGGCATTTTAAGCACCTTACCATTAAACTTGCTCATTTAATACCTTAAATAAAAAGTGAAAAATAAAAACTTTTTTTTACAAAAAAATACACTGCAAAGTGAAAAAATTACTTCAATTTCGGAGGTCCGGTGTCAAAAGACAGGAACACCGACTGCCGAAATTGAAGTTATTTTTCACTTTGCTGTCTTTGTGTGCAAACACAATGTGACTCCCTTGAGATACTACACAGGGGTGGGCAGTATTTGAATTAATGGCGACCGCGTACGTCAAATTGTCAATTAACTTGTTAATTATCATTTTCATTTCAAACGGTTATTTTCACGAAACTTCTGTGTATTAATGAAGTTTATTAGTAAGAATGTCACGATGGATAATCGTAAGTGAAGGTGTGATGTATTTTGTAATTAATATTTTAAATAAAAACAGTTAAATACTGTATTTTGTATTTCTAATACATGACTTACCAGTATTTTGTATTTCGTATTTTAAATACATGCAAGATAGTATTTTGTATATGTATTAAAGCAATGTATGTATTTTGCCCGGGTGCGCCAAAGTTCACCTAAATTTTCAACTCCGATAATTGGAAATCCGAAAATGTTCTTCCTAACATTTTTCATCCTAACAATCACAATTCCTAACTACTCTGTATCTAATGTTCATAATTCAGAAGCATTCAACTTCATAATGTCAGTAGCAATAAACATTTATTATACTTTTATTTGTTTTCCTATATTTTCTCAACATAACTATCTTTTACACTATTATTTAAAGTCATATCTTTTTTGTTTAGATTTCTTTTTATTTATAATAATCAGTATTATATACATTAGTTTTGCGTAACTTTATTTTCAAATAACATGTTTAACATATAAGAATAACAGGTACCATGGTACAAGTAGTCAAATAAATACATGTTTTCATATACACATTTCAATTAAATTAGTTTAATATTAGCGGCTATAGCTTTCAAATAATCACTTTTATTGCTGTATTTTGCTTTAAAATTCAATATACATTTAATTATCATATTTGCCGTTGATTTGGAAGTTCATTTTATTTTTGTAGGTAGTACTCATAAATAGAAAGCTTTATAAAAAATTTCAAGACTCGGCAATGTTATGTTTTTTTGTATGTTTTTCGTGAGGTAAAAAAATTAGAATTAGTCCAAGAGCGAGCGAAGCGAGCTCGGGAACTTAGGGCACCCCGAGACGGATAGGTTAGGTTTGAAGGAGATGACGGAAGCTGAAGTGAGCGAGCAAAGCGAGCGAACGCAGCTACCGTCATCTCCTTCATGTTAGGTTACTTTAGACCCTGCAGACAGAAATAGGAGCGCCGCGCAGCGGGGCTCCGTCGACTTAGTTGCTTAAATCTTAAACTTTAACCATGGATATCTTCCATAACCATGGGGTTCCGTGGGGTTGGGATGGTACAGTGAGGTAGCCCCTCTACCCTCCTTTCCCTTTCCCCCTTTCGCGCCCCTTAAATCGATGGAAATTTATGGAATTTTTTATTCTAACCTGAAAACTTTAACCATGGATATCTCCATAACTATAGGGCTCCGAGTGGTTGGTGTGGTACTGAGGGGTAGCCAAACCTCCCCCCATCCCCCCTCTACCCTATCCGCGGCAAAAATCAACGGCATATAATCGAAATTTTAACCTTACACTTATACTTTTTGTTGCTTCTTAATTCACACGCCCAATATTGTTTATCCACTGTTTTTCGGTTTTTTTCATATGTAAATCCATGTACGTCTAATTTTAATCCTCCGCGACTGGTTTTAAATGATTTTAAATAATTTTTCTCTATATTAATAAAGCATTAACACAAACATGCACGTAATGATAATATACCGACATGAACTTAACAATAGACACAACTCAGTACGTTATGCAAAGCATACCCCAAATAATAATCATCCCTCAAATTAAAACTATAAATATCATCTTCTACCCACATATATTTTTTGTTACACTTGGTAAATGTTTCTTTCTGAGTATGAGTGAAAATATTATGGTAATTATATTTAGGGATAAAAGCGTTATGATAAAAAACAGTAGGAGTTTAAATATATTTACCTTAATGATATTATTAATTACAACTTTCGGAAACATGAGTGTTATGAACATCGCCGGTAGCACTACAAATAGTATGAATGAAAACTTTAGGATGAAAATTTTTAGGAAGAGTGATCATTCGGATTACAAATCGTTAGGAAGAACAATTTCGGTTAAAGAACTTTAGGTGAGCCAATATGGACCCATTTTGCCCATCTTTGCCAGTACATACCAGTTTATACTACAAGTCGTGCCGACCCAGACTTAGTTGAGAATGGCCAGGCAAATGACCTTTATAGCGTTAAGTTAAGACGGGCTGGTGTCCGCAACTCCACATCTAAGCGCGTATTATGCGTACGGGTGGGATTCGCCTTCCTTACTCGATCCACCCCAGTTTCTCGAGAAATGTCAGCAGCGCTTTGGTGTTGCCCTGCCTTGCTATCCCCTGTACAGTACCTGGGTCTCCGAGGTATTTATGGCCCTGTAACCTGCGATTACTGGGCAGCTTAGGAGCAGGTGTGCTCCTGTCTCGTCCTTCTCCAAGCATGCTCTGCACAGTGGGCTGTCCGTGATCCCTAAGACAAAAAGGTGCGTGTTAAAAGTCCCGTGGCCAGTCGTGACGGCTGTGACTGCACGTATCTGTGATTTAGTCAGTATCAGGGCGATATAGCGTTATAGGGTGTAACAGAAAGTTGCGATCATATTTTTAGGGCTTCGTACCCGAAGTGTCCAAACAAAGCCCCATTGCTGCCACGCACGTGTCTTTCTGTCCGTCTGTCTATCCGTCGTCTGTCACTCAATTTTTTAACTTCCCATTGACCTACGAACTCAAACGAACAATACATTAATTTAGCGATGCTACACAAAATTTGTATGGTGCGTGTATTTACATGAAAACGATTAGTCTTAATGCTGCTACTGGTGGTGACGTCTAAGTCTGATTATTGTGCGCGAAGTCAAAAGTGGCGCCATTCAAGCCTACAGCCTGGTCGCGGCTGTCGTTTGAGAACTTTGACAGTCGTTACGGGTAGTCAGAAGCTTGAGATTTGACACCAGCTTGCCAAGGGGTATCGTGTTAACCAGTTACTGGGTTGTGGAGGTCAGATAGGCAGTCGCTCCATGTAAAACACTGGTACTCAGCTGAATCCGGTAAGACTGGAAGCCGACCCCAACAAAAAATTGGGAAAAGGCTAGGCATGGTGACCTATTTACATAGGTTGCATCATTTTCGCGCTTTTTTGCATTTTTTCTTACATGCTGTGTTTCTTACAAAATGAGTGTAGGATACACAAAAGAAAGACAAAATATAGTTTGGGCTGCCGAGATTTAAACCCATGCCACCCGCTTTAAAGTAGCTCAGCCTCACAACTCAGTTACGCTAGTCGTAGTGTTCGATAACAGTGACGAATTTTACGGACTACGTTAGAACTGTGTATTCCCGTTGTCCCCTTAGGCTGAAGAGGCTTGCGGACGCCATTCACGTGCGGGCCATTATGAACATTGAGGTGCGACTGCAATTTTGAACCTTGACTGTACCAAAGACACTGAATGACAAAAAGGAAGTGAATTTTTACTTTGTAGGGTTTTTTTGTGAAGTTGGTTTAATTCTTTTAATAGATATTGTTTAAAAGAAAACTGTCATTGCTTGACTGTAACAATAATATAGCGTCGAAAAACTCGTCTGCATTGCTGTCCATTGGCATTGTGCCCATCAACAGACTGAGAGGTAGAGAACTTAGAACAAAACTTAGATACGGGTAGGAGGCATAAAAGTCGACAGAAGCTGGCACAAGTTGTTGTAGTTACCTCATTACAAAAAGTTAGGCGACGGATTCCAGAGTTTTTCAAGTTTTTTTTAACTGCCTTTGCTAATGTTATGAGAAATATAAAAGTTTGCGAGTTTATAAATTATTGACATGTTAACGGTTGAACGTCTGCGATGAAGTGAAAAGATAGATATGAGGAACTTTTAACGAGACGAGGGTGAAAAGGTGAATATCGGTAATGAAGAGCAAATAAAAACGCGTAAAGCTTATGGCAGCCGGAAACCTTGCGGAAACAAGAGTAAACACAACGTGATACAATTTTGTTATTGAACCTTTCTGTCGTTGATGTTCCAGACAACATTAATATTGCAAAGAAGGGTTCCAGTTTAATTTTTCATCTTTACTATAAAAGTATTGTAACCTTACCAGTTATTGTAATCAGTAGTTTTGTACTTAATGCAATAATATCGTAGTGGCAGCGTCGCACACAACGAGCTTAACTCAACCATTAATTACACTTACGAGTTCGCATCTTGTAATGTTGCACATAAAACAAGGTCTAGAATAGCCCTTAGTTATTATCAGCGATATTTGGATTTTATTACAATTAAGGGGATCTAATTGAAAAAACTCCAATTTTTTTTGAATAAACTGCACGTTATAAATGCGAGAAACTGCCAAAAGTAGCAAACTCTGCATGCCACGGCGCGTTGCGAGTTTCTATCGAGGCGGGTAAACGTTTTACTGTGACTGGCATATCCTTGTTTGACATTGTTTATTTTGTTTTAATAGGTGTTGTTTGTAGGGATGTGCGTGCGTGTACATGTTGATTGTTTTCATTATGAGTTGTTTTTAAACCTGCAAGTATGTAGGGACTCGTGTCTGAATAATATAAGCACGGGTCGATCGTCAGTGTGAAGTCCTTACATATTGAGACCCCTCTGTGCCTCGGAAGGCACGTTAAACCGTTGGTCCCGGCTGTCTTTTGTAGTTTACAAGTACGTTTACGGTTACGGGTAGTAAGAAGCCTGGACTGTTACCCAGTTACTTGTTTCAAGAGGTAATGCAGGCAGTTGCTCTATGTAAAATACTGGTAGATAGTTTTATTCAGGGCTGCGCAAAATACTTGAAAAATTACAAAGTACTTTTTCAAATGTAATTAAAATACGATTTAATTGAAGTGGTGTATTTGTTTGAAATACAAAATACAATCTAGAACCTTTGATTCCAATAAATAGTCGTGAGTGCCCTTTAAGAACAACGTTTATTGAAATTATCATTTTACTTGTGTTTTGGAATACCGTACGTATTCCAAAACGGTTACGGTTTGCACCAAGAAAACGCCGTGCTCAGTACGAGAAACATTTATTTTTCATATATCCAAGGTTTGTTCCGTATGGTGCCGGATGTTAAGAATTTAACCATCCCATGTCTTCCCGTGGGTGTCGTAAAAGGCGACTAAGGGACAAACCAGAGAATGGGCAGCAGCGTTCTCTGTGCTCCTATAACAACCATACTGCGATCGCCAACCCGCTTGCCAAGCGTGGCGATTATGGCAAAACCCCCCCTATGAATAGCACACATAAAAAATGACCCCTAGTGCCCGGCAGCCTGCCTACCCTCGACTACGGTAGCGGTCGAGGTTACGGCATGGCAAGGGGTGCTAAGAATCTCCGGACGAGATCCGGCTACCCCAACAATCACCGACGACTGGACCTGGCAACGTACAACACGCGCACTCTTCGGACCGACGAGAAGATCACCGAGCTCGAAGAGGAATTGAGCAGGTTGCGATGGAGTATTATAGGGTTATCTGAAGTCCGAAGAGAGGGGGAGGACTCGATAATCCTCAAATCCGGTAACCTGCTCTATTTCCGAGAGGGTGACCGGCAGTCCCAGGGTGGTGTCGGGTTTATCGTCCACAAGTCCCCCGTGAACAACGTGGTGAAGATCGAGAGTGTGTCGACCAGGGTGGCGTACCTTATACTCAGGTTCAGGTTCAGGTTCGGTTCGCTGAAGGTCATACAGGTCTACGCCCCAACCTCGGCACACCCCGACGACGAGGTAGAGACCATGTATGAGGATATCTCCAGAGCCATGCATGGTTTCAAAACTCACTTCACCGTTGTCATGGGGGACTTCAACGCGAAACTGGGCAAACGAGACGAGGATGAGCTGCAAGTGGGGCAAATTGGAGTTGGACGACGGAACCACCGGGGTCACCTACTGGCCAGTTTTATGGAGAAGGAGGGCCTCTATATGATGAACTCCTTCTTCAAAAAGCGTGAACACAGGAAGTGGACCTGGCAGAGCCCCGATGGTGCAACAAAAAATGAGATCGACTTCATCATGTCAACCAAGAAGCAAATGTTCAATGATGTCTCTGTGATCAATTCGGTAAAAACCGGGAGCGATCACCGCATGGTAAGAGGCACATTGAACATTAATATTAAGCTTAAAAGGTCTCGACTGATGAAGTCCACGCTCCGTCCAGCACAGGTCCAGGTCCATAACCCCGAGAGCTTTCAGCTCGGACTCCAGAATCGTTTCGAGTGCCTGGGGAGCTCCGTGGACGAATACAGCGACGGGTTCGTGGAAGCTGTCCATACGGTCGGGTCTAAGTTTTTCAAGACCCGTCGTACAGAAAGAACCAAAAGGCTCTCTGATCATACCTTCAAGCTTATGAAGGAGAGGCGTGAGATGATCCTGCAGTCTTCAGATGAGGCGTGCAAATACCGGCAGATCAATAGACAGATCTCTAAATCCTTGAAAAGAGACCTCCGCCGCTTTAATACCGAGCGTATTAAAGACGCGATTGAGCGAAATAAAGGCTCTAAGGTTTTTTCAAGGGATCTGGCTATTGGGCAGAGCCAGCTCACGAAACTGAAGACCGATGATGGCAGGATTGTATCCGCCAAACCGGAGCTTCTGAGGGAGATCGAGAGTTTCTATGGGCAGTTGTACACGTCAACCAGTAAACCCGTTGCGAATCTAGCAAACGACCCAAGAGCTAGATTGACCCGTCACTATACCGAAGATATCCCGGACGTCAGCCTGTACGAGATTAGGATGGCTCTGAAACAGCTTAAAAACAACAAGGCGCCGGGTGATGACGGAATCACGGCTGAACTCCTGAAGGCGGGTGGAAAACCGGTCCTCAAGGCCCTTCAGAAGCTTTTTGATTCCATCATACTCGAGGGCAAAACGCCACAGGCATGGTGCAGAGGTGTGGTGGTACTCTTCTTCAAGAAGGGCGACAATGCCCGGCTGAAGAACTATAGGCCCATCTCGCTTCTTAGCCATGTTTACAAGTTGTTTTCAAGAGTCATCACGAACCGTCTCGCGCGCAGGTTTGACGATTTCCAGCCTCCCGAACAAGCCGGATTCCGAAAAGGCTTTAGCACCGTGGACCACATACATACGCTGCGGCAGGTTATACAGAAGACCGAAGAGTATAACCTGCCTCTCTGTTTAGCGTTTGTGGACTACGAGAAAGCCTTCGATTCGATCGAGACTTGGGCTGTACTGCAGTCTCTCCAACGGTGCCAGATCGACTACCGGTACATTGAGGTGTTGAAGTGTCTGTACAAAAACGCCACCATGTCAGTCCGTCTTCAGGATCAGACCTCGAAACCAATTCTTCTCCAGCGCGGCGTAAGACAGGGAGACGTCATTTTTCCGAAACTGTTCACTGCTGCGCTGGAGGACGTCTTCAAGGTTCTGGACTGGAAGGGGCTTGGCATCAACGTTAATGGCGAGTACATCACTCACCTTCGGTTTGCCGACGACATAGTGGTCATAGCTGAGACCATGGAGAGCCTCAGTAAAATGCTCGATGACCTTAGTAGAGCTTCCGAAAGAGTGGGTCTTAAAATGAACATGGAAAAAACCAAGGTCATGGTGAACGCCCATGTAACACCCACTCCTATCAAGATCGGAGACTCTACACTCGAAGTTGTAGACAATTATGTTTACTTGGGACAAACGGTCCAGTTGGGTTGGTCCAACTTCGAGAAAGAGGTCAACCGTCGAATCCGACTCGGCTGGGCGGCGTTCGGGAGGTTGCGTGGTATCTTCTCGTCCAATTTACCGCAGTGTCTCAAGACAAAAGTCTATGACCAGTGTGTGTTGCCAGTGATCACCTATGGGACCGAGACGTGGTCGCTCACAATGGGCCTCATCAGAAAGCTTAAAGTCACTCAAAGGGCAATGGAGAGGGCTATGCTCGGAATTTCCTTGCGTGATCACGTCAGAAATGATGATATCCGCAGGAGAACCAAAGTTACCGACATAGCCCGAAGAATTGCCAAACTTAAGTGGCAGTGGGCAGGGCACATTGCTCGCAGAACGGATGGCCGATGGGGCCGAAAAGTTCTGGAATGGCGACCGCGAACTGGAAGACGATACGTTGGAAGGCCTCCCACTAGGTGGACCGATGACCTGGTTAAGGTTGCGGGAAGGCGCTGGATGCGAGACGCGCGGGATCGGTCAATGTGGCGACGCCTGGGGGAGGCCTATGTCCAGCAGTGGACGTCTTTCGGCTGAAAAGATGATGATGATGATATCCAAGGGGGGTCATGAAATCCCTGACAATCAGAGAAAAGGTACAGCGTCATCTATTGGTTTGATGCGAATTTAATAACAAAACAAAAGTGACATTGGTGATTGTCGAATCTTAACAGTAATTGAAACACATACAAATAAAAAATATGTATGTATTTGTGTTTCTATTACAAGAAGTTGGTAATGGATTATGTGTTCAGAATTTCGCGCTGGTGCGAATAATCTAAAGTTCGATACGAGAGCAACCGTGCGTAAAGCTCCGAAGTGTGGTCATGTGGCATGCGGAAGGTGTCTTGACTAGAAATGCTAACAACGCATTGCATTTATAAGCTTATAAAACACATTACTTTAGTATTTCTTGAATTATTAACAAACAACACGCAATAAAACATTCACTTGTTCGTTTGAATAATTTTTAACACTTATTTTATGATTGCGTAAGTAGCGATCTGCACCGACTTCAGAAGGGATAAATAATAAACAAAAACTTGCATTTTTTATCGTTCTTTCTGTTAAAGAAAACCGTATCAAAATCCTTTGCATCGTTTACAAGAAGTTATAAGTGGTGAAACAGACAGTAATTTAGTTTTATTACAAGCTTTATTTTACTTCGCTTGCTTAAGTGTGTCTGGCAACTAGTTACCGATTTTCAAGTAATTCCATCCTATTAATTTATTTATTTTTTATTAAGCTGAAACTTGGCATAATAATGTTACTTTGGATAGATTGAAATAATAATAATATGGTTGTATGGAGCAGGGCTCATGATGGACCCGGAAGATGGCCATAGCATCTCCTCACTGGATGTATATTGACAAGTGGTGGTTTGAAGAGCTTGTTTTAAAAAAATACATTTTTACATAATACTTATACTAAATATTTTGATACTTACACTCGTAATAATGTATTGCGTGTGTTGGAAATTCATCCCATCACTTCGGGCGACCGGAGCACGCCGTCTACGCTGCACACACTTCTGCGTGACCCACACGGCATCGGTGTTTGATGCGTAGCGCGAAAGGCGGCGCGCGGCTTCTAGGTGCGGTTCGGCGAACCACTTGCTTCCGCAGACTCCACCGGGACATTCGACACCCCTCTATCCAAATCTTTATTATTTTGTCCGGGACAAATGTATTTTGAATGTAACGGCATTAACACCTTTAGCCTAAAATATTCAATCCAATCATTTCCTCAACCACGAGCTAACAGCGTGCTTATGGTCTATAATGGATTATGGAATAGAGAATTGATCGAGAGATTTTTCTTCATAAAACTTATTTAAGCCACTCTTCTTCATAAAATTTAACAATAAATGAAACTTTACTACCTAAGTATTAACAGCTTGTTTTCAGCGTGGAAGAGAACGTTTATTTCATTATAAGAGATCTTATTGAGTACAAAGCGTTATCAAGGTCGTTTCTAGGACCTTAGTAGGTCTACGATATTGTCTGTGTTGAAAGTGTTATAGTATTATAATCGAGTTAAATTTTGTTTTATATTCCGCTCACGACAAATTAAACAATTATGAGGACTATTTGAAGTTTCACTATTATCAACAGAGACGGCTGTAACTAGTTGAACAGACGCTTTATCAATTCAGGAAAGACCAAATAAGTTTAAGTTAAAACAACTTCAACATTCAACATTATGGTACAGTAATTGAACAAGTCAGCTGCGTATTTTTTTTAGGACTGTGAATACATAATGATATGATATGGCCAACACAGATTGACACAGTATGCAGTAAACTGAATCAGTATTTATATGCTTTATGCAAATTATCTAAATTTGTCGATCAATCAGCTCTATTAACTGCCTATCATGCCTACGTATCATCAACCCTAAAATACACTACGCCACGAATAAAGAATCCGTGTTTAAAACACAAAAAGATGCGTTCGCGCAATGGCAAAATCTTTGTTCCTGAATCATGAAACCATATTTTAAAAATTTTAGAATTTTTACCTTTCCATCTACGCAGTTGCGGTATTTGTTGAGGTAAATAAAAATCTATTAAGTGAACTAAAATCAAAAAGATGTATATACTTGAAATATCTTGAATACCACATGAAGAACAAGAACTGCTCGCCTGGGCAAAAGTCTTTTCAGAATGGCATATAAAATTTGCAATAGGATACCTGTGGACATTTTAAATTGCATTTTTTTTTTATCGACGAAGCTTAATACAAGAGTCAAGGTTTTCTTAATAATTAGTGCCTATTTCAATCTGTCACAATACAACTAATTCTTGTTTATTTATTTATGGATTTAATATGTTTTTTTTTTAAATTATTTATTTATTTAGTAACCCAGGGCATGATCAAACCGAGTGCCAAATTTGCAAATCCGTTCTGCCACTGAACCGTAATTGATCAAGAGACATCTAAACCTTGATACAAACATTCATTTTTATAATATAGTGGGATATCATAGGATTGTTAATTTATTTGGAACAAACAGCGTTATAGTTTATCCTCAATCCCCAGGATTCATGTATACTGGCTGCAAACTTTTGTAACAACAATGAAACCACAATATGGTCGCAATAAATATTTGGATTCAAGTTTTGGAGATAGTATACCTACCTAGTTTAATCTTACATAACACGCAAGATATCCCCGAAGGAATAGGCCGTGTCTATGTTACACATTTCATAACGTTATAAGTCCCTTGTAATAGGGAGCGAGCGTAATGCCACTATCCGAGCACAAATCCAGACTGCGGAAATCTTCTTAGAATTTCGGAACATGCTGTAACACTGTCCGAACCGAACCGAGTTGATCTATGCGCCCATTCCAAGGGGCTGATGTAAAATAATCCTCTTTGCTACTTCGATGTTTGTGAGTGTTTTGCAAGTATTAGAGGGCTGAGTGGATATCCAGTGTCTGTAGCACAAGTTAATTCTTAGCGCGGAACTGGGTCTTGCTCTGCACTCTGCTACGAGTATAACGTACCTCATTTGGAACCATTTGGACCTATGTGGAAATGAAACATGAGGTTAAACATCTTTGTATTTGTTATTTCAGAAAGCAAAACAATAGGGTGCATAAGCATGCTTTTTATTTGCTTAATGAAATACTTATTAAATATACAAAAAATACGTTTTTTTTGTTGAAAATATCTCGATCAGAGACGAAGTTATAAAGCATCAAAGTAGAGAAATAGAAAGAGAAGTCCAACGTGCCACATGACGTTAGATGGTACGACGCCCATAGAAAACGGCGTTTTGGTAAGAGGGACAGATATATTTCTTTAAATTGTTATATCTCTATCGTTTTTCAATCAATTTTGATTCTGTTTTCACTGTTAGTATTCTATTTTAGTCTTTTTATCGATAAATTGATCAAATCACAAATATTTTTTTCATGCATATTCCCTATTGCCACGATGAGAATAAGAGAAACCATTATCTCCGAAGAAAGTTTTGAGTATGAATATGGGAGGCTATAAGAGTTGGTAATTATATCTTCCATGCTTTTTGTAATAGAGTATGGCAGACAAGAACTTGGCTATCTGAAAGAACACATAGGTACGGTCTTCAGCCCTTTACATAAGAAACCGGCAAAGTGCGAGTTGGACACGCGCACGAAGGGTTCCGTACCCAGAGTGGCGTCAACTATGTATGTATGGGGACACCCTTTAATTTTCAACTTTTTTTTTTACTTTTGCTGTATGACCTTACTTTTCTACATCGACGGGAACTACCACTACAGAAATTGCGGAAAACAATTTAGCTTTTTCCTAAATCTTATTAAATAAGTCAGCTTTAGTTGGTTTCTTTTACATTTTGTCTATGTTATAGCGATTTGAGAAACCTCATAATCTTTGTGTCTATTATAAAAAATGGACTGTAATTTCTGGTTCTGGCAATAGTGCATTGAAAATAAGCGAGAATATATTCACGGATTAATTCGTGCGATCTATATTATGGGCATAAGGGCAGTAGTACGCCTTACCTGTGGTGAGCGAAGCTAGCCCACGTGTGGCGGTGAGCGTGGTGTTCTTCAACTTTAAAATGGAAATGACAACTTTCTGATCATTCAGAATCCACACCGGACGAAATAGTTTTATATCTGCGAAGCGGGTTAATAGACACGGTTCACAAGGTTCTCTGCAATCTTACTATTTAGATGCATCAGTCGCCAGTAATGTGGTATGGAAAGCTGGCGGTTGAGATACGGAGCCCGGTCACGTTGATGTTTCGGTTCGTTCTGGCGACCCGTCGTCAAGGCGTATAAAATTGGAAAAGGGTAAGGACGAGATAATAGGATATCGAGCACCTCCTCACCTGCTGTCGATATGTATTCGGTCAATGATTGATGACATTTACAAGAGATAGCGCTACCAGTCTAGCTGGTCTAAAATAGTGTTTATAAAACCTGAAATTGGTGAAAGAAGGGACACGCCAGGGGTATGTAATTGCCCGACAAATTTTATCGTTCTGTCTCCAATAATAGTAGTTTAGAGTTTTTTGGCGGGAACGTGATGGCGTCTATGTTGCTTCTCTGTTTTATTTTCTTAAATTTGTGTTAAATTTAATATTAATTGTGTAAAAATGGTGATTTTTTATTCTAATAATATTAGTGAATGTGCATGAGTGTGGGCAAGTAAAACACAGCGGTAGAACATGAGTTTGTACATGTGGTCGACAAAATTCCGTAGAAGCTGCCAATAAAACTACCTCCATTTTATTGGGGCCTTACAAAGACATTGGAAAAAAAAACTTTTGGTGTTATTGTAATCTAAATCAGTCTTCACTACTCGACACTGGCAGGAATTGTCTTCGACAAATTGCCATGAATAAAAAATAGTAGTTTATGCAATGGTCATATAATAGGGATTATTAAAACACGAGCGTGGGTTTATCACATGAGGCGAAGCCGAATGTGATAATATTAACACGCGAGCGTAAAAATGTAAAAATAAGAAATAAGATAAATAAAGGGAATAATAATAAAATCATAATTAAAAAACCAAATACAACTACGTATCGTTTTAATAATTGTAATTTCACTAACTGTTTCAATAATTAGAAATGAACAAAATATAAAATGTTTTTTTTTGTTTCCTCGCAAATGTGTTAAAAAACGTCGTATGATATACGTGCGTATTGGTCATCATAACGCACTAATATCGTAATGTACTATTATGATGCAGTTGTTTGAAAATCGAAGGAAAATGTTGAACTGTAATGGTTTTTTTTTTAATTTTACCTATCCACGAATATAAAGTAAGTGTTTATGCAATATTTTTTTAATTCATATTTGAAACATTACGTTGTGAGTGTAGACAAACTTTTTTACAAAAAAATACAACTGACTTTCAAAAAAAAATAGTACAAAATGACAAAAACTTCAATGAAGAAGTTGAAAAAAAAAGAAAAAAATTTTTTTTCGTTAAAAATGAAGAAACAAAAACACCGACTGCCGAAATTGAAGTTATTTTTCACTTTGTAGTGTTTTTATTTGAAAGTCGGTTGTAATTTTTTGTAATTGTTTTGTTTTAATTTGTAAAAAAGTTTTTATTTTTCACTTATTGGTTGTGGTTGATATCTATAATGCCCACAGTTATTCCAGAATAGATTACCAAAATAACATGAAACTTGAACACAACTGGTGAAATTAAAGTGAACCAGGGTGAACTATACACATCTGTAAACCCCTTTAGAACTTACCGTGCTGTGTTATGAAATGGTGTAAACAATAATCAGAAATGCGATTGCAGCAATCCCGAGAGATTCGCCGACATTTATTGAAGAGTTCTGTTGTATACCTCCGAAGTCCTATCAAATTTAAATGGGACCACATATGAAATAACAGGTTCCAAATAAAAAGAAATCATAAAAATCGGTTCACCAATTAAAAAGTTCTAAGGTAAGAAACATTAAAAAAAAACACATTTGAATTTAGAACCTCCTCCTTTTTGAAGTCAGTTGAAAAGCGATATCCTCAAATCCTTGAACAACAGGGTTCTTGCGAAGATAAGGAATGTCGCAATGGTAAAGAAGACATTAACATCGGTCGAATCGAGAATGTTCGATTCTGCAGTTCTTTAGCTATCGCTCAGATAACCTTTGCTTGAAATGTTCGTTGGTTTTATTAACGATTCCAAACAATGGCCATTCTTTTCGCACTATCTTTATAGATATCTTCTTTAATTTTTCTTAAATCTTCTGAATTTAGACATATTCAACCTAATTTCTAAAACTTAATAACCATTTATTCAGTAAAAAAAATATTATGAATCTGTTGCAATATTTCAACTACTCATGGTTATTTTTTATGAATATTGTTTTTTGTGCTATGTAGGTATTTATTATAATCTTCGAAATTTAAGCTGGAGTTAGAGTACCCATAAATTTTAGGTCAGAAGATTCATAAAAAAATTATAGCCACTCCCTGCAGATAAGCGTTTATACGAACATTTTTTCGGACACGTTTTATATACTTTGGGTCATTTTAATAAAATGTATCCTTTAAATAACTATTTTGTGCTACCGAGATACGTTACTTTGCATTTTAATGTCAAATATATAATATTTCCTACAGCGATAAAAAACATTTTAACTGACCTCAAAAAAGGGGACGGTTTTGTCGTTCAGCACGTTTTATAATGTGGATAAACGTAATAAATATCCCTCATCTTTACATAAACTGTTGGGTTCGGCTTTCAGTCTACCCGGATACAGCAGAATAATTAAAAAAAAACATGGGGTGTCTGCCTATCTGACGTCAACAACTCAGTCACCTACTTGCAAATAGACCTAATATTGAAGCAAAATTCCTATAAAATTTAAGTGTCTGTTTGTAATGGCAAAATAAGAGGTTTTTACTCAATGCTTATGAAAGTATTTGTAACAAAAAAAAACACATTATTTTAACTTTTTGTCCGTCTGTCGGTGTGTTCTGGTTAATCTTAGAAACGGCTTTCACTGGCAGATCACTGATGTTATAAGGAATAACTTTGACTAACTTTATTTTAGAAAATGAATTAGAGTACCGCTAAAATAAAATAAAAAACATTATATTTTTATTTCGTTTTACGAGGGCGAAGTCGCTAACAGCTAGTATGACATAATAAAAAAATATAGGAAGTAAAACCTGCCAAGTGCGAGTCGGACTCGCACACGATGGGTTCCGAACCACTGTCGCAAAAAATGTTTTTATTATTTGTTGTTATAGCGGCAACAGACGTATATCTTCTGTGAAGATTTCAACTGTCTAGCTATCACGGTTCATGAGATACAGCCTGGTGACAGACAGACAGACGGACAGTGCAGTCTTAGTAATAGGGTCCAGTTTTTACCCTTTGGGTACGGAATCCAAAAAAAAAAATAACACGGTTTGATAGAAAACCAAACTAAAAAGTAGAAACTAATTTTCAATAAATTTAAATTGAGAGTAGTGTGCATTCACAAATCAATTAATTGATACTATATTTTTTTACTGTTTAGTTTGGTTTTCTCTTAAAGCGTAGTTTTTAGGTGTTTTTTACTATTATTTTATTTTCTTAGTTCAATAACTAATCCTGAAGATCTTAGTAAGGTCAGGATAATGGGACAAACTATTTAAATTATTGCATTTTCATCGGTACTTGATAAGTATGAAAAAAAGTTTCAAATTAATCCAACGTTTCGATCGTTTCGTGTATATAAATAATACATACATACATACATAAACTCACGCCTTTTTTCCATGGGGGTAGGCAGAAACTACAGAACGCCACCTGCTAAGAAAAAAAATAAAATAAAAAAAATGTTATATTTTCTTAGTAGGAAAATAAGCCCCTTATTTATTAACATCTTACAGGCATCTGCTTCTACAAGCTAAAAGGTTTATAAATGTAAAGTTATTATGAATGGGAAGGTTTTACCTAAGACATATTTAACCATCGGTTGAGTTATTTACGGATAAAATCGGGGCCTTAGGCTTAGGCCACATAGAAAAATTTCATACAAAATGCATGGAAATAAAGCGCAATTTGATCCGTTGCGGGCGACGAAATGGCGCGTCATAACCACGTCCGAGCAACGACAAACCGTGTCCTAAATTGCACTTTATCTTCATGATTTTTTTATGAAATTTTAATGGAATAAGACGCCGCCCGTGCCATATCCGCGCCTGACGCCATTTCTACGTGGCCTGCGCCTTAGTCGACAGATTTATTAGACAAGTGCGATGATGCTCTCAAGGCCAAACACTCCCAAATTGATGGAAACTTAGATATATATGTCAGACAGGCGACCCATAATCAATTAAATTGATAGCTTAGTCTGCTATCTATATTTGCCTAATCCAATCAGGAAATGGGTGAAACATGCCAGTTTTTTTACTTATTTTGTTACTATTTTTATCCTTTGAGGCTTGAACCGTAGAGCTCAGGATTCAGTGAACGAATCTCCACCTATTTGAGTCTAAAAAAATCATTTTTACAAAAAAATACAACAGGCTTCCAAATAAAAACACTTCAAAGTGAAAAATCACTTCAATTTCCGAAGTCGGTGCCAAAAAATAAAGAAACAAAAACAAGAACACTGATTTCCGAAATTGGAGTTATTTTTCAGTTTGAAGTGTTTTTAGTTGGAAGCCGGTTGTATTTTTTTGTAAAAGATTTTATTTTTGTCTTTTTTAGGGAATATTTAAGTGGCCTCCCGTACAACAAACTTGATTTATTTTGACGTTTTTTTGCGATTATGGTAGGGAACCTTTTGTGCGCGAGTCCGACTCTTACTTGGCCGGTTTTTTTGTTTCGGTGCATAATCTATAATGCCCAAAGTTATGCCAGAATATATTTACCGACTAACATGAAACTTGAACACAACCAGTGAAATTAGAGTGTAGCAAGGTGACCTGTACACATCTGCATACCACTTTAGAGCATACCGGCGCGATGTTATGGTATGAAATGGTGTAAACAAAAACAGACATGCGCTTTCAATCCCGAGATTTGCCGTCATTTATTAAAGAGTTCTGTTGTATATCTCCGAAGTTCTTCAACAGATCTTGACCAAATTAAAATGGAATCACATAAAAACAATAGCTTTCAAATGAAAAAAGAATAATCAAATCGGTTCACCTAAAGATGCCAAAAAATAAAAGTTTAGTAGTTTTGACAGCTGTAAAAACTAAATACTAAACTAAAAACTTAATAATAATTCAATTTGATGCTTGTGAATAATACTCGTTGTTATAGTGTATGGGTAACATAGTAATTAATTAGAATTATGAATTTGATTTTTCAATTTCTTACGTAGAAAGTTATCGCGGTTTGTAAAATGAGAAACATCAACGGACTTCTTAGATTGTAACGACTTTAGTAAAAAGTTCTGAGGTACACATAAAAAAACAGTTGAATTGAGAACCTCCTCCTTTTTGAATTCGGCTAAAAATAGCACAGACTTTATATTATAGTCGATGACTAGAGAAATGCTGCACAAACAAAAGACTCCCCGAACCCACATTACAAAATTAGATACAGACGAAATTAGAACCTCCACCTTTTGAACTAGTTGGCCAAAAATAGCTTAGGCTAAGTAGCTTTATAGGCCCGTCGAGATATACTATGACCTTTAAAAATAACATCACGGACCACATATATAATACTACAGCACCAAGTATTAAGACGGCCTGATACAAGAGCACTCACGGACAGACAAACAATTCTGGCTTAGGAAAATTGGTCCAAGAGTGGCGATTACGACACGGGGTACGGAACCTTTAAACATATATTGGCTGCGAATCGAGTCGAAAAAGACCTGTCACCTATTTCGAGTTCACCCTTTGTTTACGTGGAATGTTTACAGTTTATTTTGTAGTGAATTAATATGCAACATTGATATTAATTGAATGCAAATCAAGTTGGAGTAAGATTATGATGAATGAAAGTAGGATTATGACGAATTTATAATATATCTTTTAAGTGATGTGTTGTGTAGGCGGGCATGCGCTCCCGTTTCGGAGCTCTGTGTCGGTTTATTCTCATAGAGATCGCATCCACGGGCCGTGTCGCGCGTTCCTGTCATCACCTGTTAACTATCAACTTCCAACGTGTCGTATCCATAAAAAAGACAATAGTTTATACTCTAGTGCACTGAAAATATTTATCTAAAATACCCATAGTTTGTCTATAATACTAAGTTTTTGCGATAAAATATGTAACGTGCTGTGAAGTTATAGTTTATTTTTTGTTTCAATCTTCGTGGTGTCTAGAAAAATGTAAGCGTGGATAAAAAACGGCTGTTTAAGGTGCTTATGTGGTGCCTGGATTTTATTAAAACCTATGTGGTTTTCGTGAGTATTTAATTGAGTACATATTACATATCTTATTATTTTGAAAAAGGTTGTCTTGTTTCTTTTAAAATTACAAGGTGTAAGACTTTTTAAAACACTTTTTAGTTTAAATCAGTTTTTCATTTTATAATTTTTCGACCTATGTGACATTTAAAATAATGTTAAATTGATTCAGAACACAATTATGACCTAAGACTGACGTTATATTAAATGTGTACATGCCATCAATTTTTTATTTAACCAACATCTTGTAGAATTAATAAGATTCTTTAGTCAGTTAAATTAAGAGAGCTCGTGGCTAAATAATAACAGCCGCACGGGTCGATCTTCAAGGTTAAGCAACGCTTGACGAGGTCGGTCCTTGGATGGGTGACCATTTCAACATAGCGAGTTTCCTCCGTGCCTCGGAAAGCACGTTAAGCCGTTGGTCCCGGCTGTCATTTGAAGATCTTTGACAGTCGTTACGGGTAGTCAGAAGCTTGAGATCTGACACCAGTCTTGCCAAGGGGTACCGTGTTACCCAGTTACTGGGTTGTGGAGGTATTTAACCAACATCTTGTAGAATTAATAAGATTCTTTAGTCAGTTAAATTAATATAGGCTAGCTTGGCAGCAGATCGAAATTTGTTTTGTAATAAACAGCTAATTTTGTTGATGTACGCGTATTATGCATGAGACTGATTGAGTCTTCGTTAAATCTTATCACTTTATTAATTAGTGAATAATAAATTAAGTAGGTTTAGGAAAATTATTTAAATTAATAGTAATTTAAATAAGTTTTCTTATCTAGTATAGGTTATAACTAACTCTCTAATTTATTATGCTAGGATTAGTTTTGGATAGCCAATCCTAAACTCGATCGACCATTCTGAAAATTCATTAGAAAAGTCAAAAGGCCTTTGTCTAATGAATTTTAGGTCAATCCTGATAAGGGTGATCAAATTAATCAGTCGAAGGTCAAAACCCAAAAGAGTTATCGGGGTTTCAGTAATCACACTTAGAGTAAATGTTGGCAGTGTGTATTTATTTAGAACTCTTAGTAAGTAACTAATTCGTTTAGGTACATATGAACTACATACATCGTTACTCGCTGTAAGGGTTCAATTTTGAAAATAAGATAAGGATTTTTCACTTCTCATGCTCTGAAATTGCTTATTTGTGCAGGATATAGGCTGCACAAAGCGATTTTTATGCACAAGTGCATTAACGTAGCTACTTATAAATGTATCTTTATTAAGGCAAAGAAAATGAGCCATACAGCCAAACACAATAAAAAGTTCACAGATAGAATTTGTTATTTTATAATATTTACTTAAATTTATTTGCCTTTTATGTGTTTTTTAAGACATAAAATATATAAAAATTAAAATTAAAATACGGTAGGTTATTTAATTAATTAAACAAATATATATATTACAAAATTAATTGAATAGTAGGCTGTATAGGTCTGCAGCCCAAGCCTAATATCGGGTCTTGTTTTTTCGTGCGTTTATTAATTTCTTCAAATTTGCTAAAAATACAACTGTTTTATTTCCTCGCAATCGAAATGAAAAGCAGAGTTTATAACTCGTCCACAAAACCATTTTATCCTCGACATTACTATCAGCCCTCGTCTTCGGCTCGGGCTGCTAATAGTCTCGGATAAAAATGGTTCGTTTTGTGCACTCGTTGTAAAATCTACTATTTTTTTATACTCTTTTCTGTTATCATGTCTTTTTTATCTACAAGCTGTGTACGTTGATCACTGCGTTGTCTAAGCTGTCAATTAGATGGTTAAGTACAGTTTGATATCGTTCGTGTATCGAGATTGGTATTTCCGTTGCGCTTTTGCAATGATAAAGTTAATTGTTTGAGGTACTCATTACCAGTATGTTTGGAGGTTGGTTGATTGAGTCATTATATTTTGAATTACAGTTTGAGTATAGTTCTCGACAAACTTCTGAGCCGCTGACTTCGACGAAGCATTGACCGGGGTGTTGGTAACCATCACCGACTACAAGAGATTTGGGCACTACAGAAAATAAACACTCTTTTTTTAGGACCTGAAAATAATTACTCTAAGTAATAATCGCGTTTAAAGATAAAGATATATTTATTTAAAAAATTATGCTGTGCAGTCGGAGGATACATATTCGCGGGACGGCTGACCAAAATCTGGTGTATCCTCCGCCTGCACAGCATGATTTTTTCCTTGTTTACGACTTTTTAGTTCGCTCTTGAAGCAGTCGGGTTTTTTGATTTTTTGAATTAAGTTTTTTTATTTATAACTTTTTAGTTAGTTTTTTTCGAATTAGATACATTCAACCATATAAGTGTTATATATTTTTGAAATCACCTCTTAAAATTCTTTATTTTGATACCCCACACGATTGGTTTGGAATTAAAAAAAAATTGGGCCCCCACAATATGTCACCCAAAATCCGCCATTTTTCTATTATCCAATTTTAATGTAGCCTATGACACTCGCAGGGTTAAGACGCATCGATTGACGTATGAATCATCAAAATCGGCCAATGCGTTTGGTCTCTGGAACGCCACATAGGAACAAACATACATACATACATACATACATACATACATACATACATAGACTGATAAACACATTACCCTCCTTCGGCAGTCGGGTAATCGGGTAAAAAGGAAGAGTTTACAAAAGTCACGTTGCTAGAAAAGTCTTGAAGAACCTTTCTTCAATATTCTCGTTGTTTCAAAAAAGGAGAAAAAGGTGAACTAAATTATCTTACTATTTTTGCTATATAGTCTACAATAAGGCACCCTTTTTCTGCAGTAAGCTTTCCCATACGCAACGCACAAAACGGTGCTGTTTTGTATGAGATTTTCTACAGCGCAGCCATTGTAGCCAACTTCAGAGCGGCCAAGTAGTTTGGCGAGAACTATACTATCCTTTACACAAAGTAAAACGCCTGCCTGGGCTCGAACGCACGACCTACAATTTGTAAGTCGCGGCCGATACCACTGGGCCACCACTGCTCTCACCAAATTATTTCTTCACCACTGCTCTCAAAACGGTGAAGGAAAACGTCGTGAGGAAACCGGCATGACCTAGAACCAAAAATTCGAAGACATGTGACATCCACCAATCCGCATTGGGCCCGCGTGGTGGATTACGGCCTATTCCCTCTCACAGAGAGGAGGCCTGTGTCCCAGCAGTGGGAACATTAATAGGCTGATGATGATGATGATGATGACTATCCTACTAATATTACGAATGTGAAAGTAGTGTAGTAGTGTGTGGCTGCAGATAGATGAATAAAAACATTTTTGTATTTTTTTTTCGTATAAATTCTGGGGGGTTACCATAAGCTCTTAGAGTAAGGTTATTTTGAGTGTGCGTAAGGGACAGATGTATACAAGTCATATACATCTGTCCCTTACACACACTCAAATTAACATTACTCTAAGAGCTCACAGCCCTGACGCCGTCATCCGTTCAGAGGTAGCCCTGAACGGATTTAGATGTAATTTGCCACAAAGAATTCTTATAATCAGAATTAACACATAAAATATACTTTTATCCTGGAGTACGTCCCTTTGGGATGATTTTCGACTTTTACGCAGGTGAAGCCGCTGACTAAAGCTAGTAGTAGATATAGGCGCTACGTTCGAGTTAGGCAGCCAAATCTAAAACAAAGTCTTTGATGAAAGGAAGGACTTCTGTGACGCTGTCCTTGATATAATGAATATTTGCATAAATTATTCACATTGAAAGTACCCAGCTTTACTAAGTGTTCGTTGGTTAAATGTATAATTTCATTATTTTATCTTGTTTTGTATCTACCTAAGAGGATTATGACAAGCATGTTAATGAATCCGAGTTGAGGAGCTCGTGGCTAAATAATAACAGCCGCACTGGTCGATCATCAAGGTTAAGCAACGCTTGACGAGGTCTGTCCGTGGATGGGTGACCATTTCAACATACCGAGTTTCCTCCGTGCCTCGGAAAGCTCATTAAGCCATTGGTCCCGGCTGTAATTTGAAGATCTTTGACAGTCGTTACGGGTAGACAGAAGCTTGAGATCTGACACCAGTCTTGCCAAGGAGTACCGTGTTACCCAGTTACTGGGTTGTCAGTGGAGGTCAGCTAGCCTCTATGTAAAACACTGGTACTCAGCTGAATCCATTAAGACTGGAAGCCGACCCCAATATAGTAAGAAAAAGGCTAGGCAGATTGTTAATGAATCCGAGGTGAGGGGCAATTTCGCGATGTTTGTAGGAAGATAATTAGGCTAAAGTATTACATTATTTGCGATTGACTCACAATTACGACTACACGTATTATGTGGGCATTAACCCTTGTTAACGTATAGTAGATGCTCATATCGTACATACATAATAAATGATTGCGACTTCTTTCTACACAAAATGTGTGGGATTGTGTCAAAGACATAAATCTAACTAGATAACGCAAGTACCTCCATCTGTATGAAACCCAAGCGTGCGAGTTTACTACACACAATTGAAAAAAAAAATACTTACCAATGAAAGCAAACATTTCCAATGCCTCGGCCAACTTTTCTATGCAGTCTTTACAGCTCAATATGGCATAAAAAGGCATTTTTATAGATTTCAGTGGATATCCGGTGCCGATAATGCTAAATGAAAAGCTCAAATTACGATCACTGATCGTAATTTTAATCCGTTTTGACACGCGAAGTATATACAATCGCGTCATCTAGTTAGATGTATATCTGTGGGTTGTGTAGTTAGAATGAAATTTGAACGTCCGCGTACTTGATAGCTTGGGTCGACAGCCATACAGGAGCCAGGTGCTAAGGGTACGCAAAAACAAACTCACTCAGTCTTCGTAATATTAAATAACAAATAATTTAGAGAAAGTCTGAACTAAAAACGAATAAACTTTTCATTGAATAATATTCATTTTGCCATTCAAGAGGATCAATATGTCATAACATAGGATATATTTCATGATGACGACAATAATATTTCCTAATCTATGAAGGTGTGAACAGTCATACTGTTTCCTATTCCTATTTAATACCAATTCAACTGAAAGCGAACTTCTCGGCTTAAATTATAACGAGATAACAACTGATTAACGAGTACAAAACGTAGTACCACAGATAATATAATACTAGCATACAGATGCCTCATACCATACAAAGAAACCGTGCCAACGTAACTAGCGTTTTTCACCTGATTATACTGATTATTTTTTGTATATAGATCGCGTTCGGTTCCGTTCCACGGACATAGATGGTGATCTATCTATCGCCGTGGAACGGAACCAAAAGCGATCGATGTACAAAAAATAATCAGTATAGAACGTCGGCACGGTTTTTTTGTTATGAGATGAGACACCATTGGTAGTACGTAGTTGGCTAGCGAATAATTGTGTCCACACAGTTGAAGTACATTTCACTATAACACTTGCTGGCTATTTCCAATAAATTTTGCAGCGAAGCAGATATATAGTTTCCCAACACCTGTAGTATGATCCGTAACTTTGACCCTGAATCGGTTTGATCGGTGGAATTGAAGCCACGTGAGTTATTTGTACTTCACTTAAGGTTGTCACGAACCAGCAATCTCTTAGGGAAGTCGCTAGTGTTTATTATACTCGATTTCTTTTTTCCATTTGGTAGGCGGCTAAACAGGCATATACTGCGTATGCTCCTTCCATCAAAAACTCCAGGCGAAAACGAATTCAAGAGCAAACCAATTAACAAGTATAAATTTACGAGTAATCCAATACCAAAAACAAACTACAATTTAAAATCCTTTCGGCTTCAATTTAAAGATCAAAGAAAATTGAAAGTATGCCTTCAACTGCAGGTTTGTTAACATTGTTGCTTCGTCAATAAGGCTCAGTTAAGGAAAATTATTTTACTGGCAACCTGATTACTTTTTATTCCTTTGTCAGGATTAGGTAGAGGGGCAAGTTTGTACGAACAAAATTCAGTCCAAACAATGTCGACATTGTATTAAGCTCAGACAAAATATACTCTATTCATTTGACAGCTAAAATTTAAATTAAAAACCGCCCAAGTGCGAGTCACATTCGCGCACTAAGGGTCCTGTACCAATATCACCATTATGGGAGCCCCACTTAAATATTTATTTTATTCTGCTTTTAGTATTTGTTGTTATAGCGGCAACAAAAATATATCATCGTGAATATTTCAACTGTCTAGCTATCACGGTCCATGAGATACATCCTGGTGACAGACAGACGGACCGAAGAATCTTAGTAATAGAGTCCCATTTTTACCTTTTGGGTACGGAACCCTAAAAAGCAAAGAAGCAATACACAAGAAACAAATGCATGTCGTGCATCTTCGTATTGTCTCTGCCTACTAGCCAAGTTACCAACGCTTCGTATCGAATCTCTTTCTACAATCGTTAACGCCTTATATTTGTATGGTCTGACCAAGTGACATAACGTTCAGATGTGTCATTCCCATAAATCGATTCGTTTTCTACTAGCGTTATCGATTGTAGATTGTCAACTTGGCTACAGGTGCAGCGCTCTATTTGCCGTACGAAAGCTTTCGTGCGGCCGCCGCGCACACGGCCGCATATTGCCGAGGAATTTGAATGCAGTTATTTAGTAAATAGATCCCACATGCGCCTTTCGTGTTGTCTAATAATTGCTCGTCTTCTTCGTGTGCACGACAGTAATTTAGATTATTTTTGTCAAACACTTCGCCTGTCCTCGGTTTCGTCGGTGGCAGGGCAGAGGTTACTTTGGCTGCATGTTTTGGGGCACAGAGGACAGGATAGGCGGTGGAGCATAATTTACGACTCGGCTCCACAACCACAACCTGCTGCCGTTTCGTCAAGGTAGGTCAAGTTTTCGAGGTTATAGTAACAAATTCCTACTAGCAGTGTTCTTACTAATTAGAGAAAAGATTTTTAGCAAAAGTAACAGTACAGAGCTTTTGAAAAATTTACACATCGTGAACAAATAATTTTGTTACATTTTTCAGCTTCAATGGTATATAGTAGCGCTAAATGAAGCGCGGATCTTTTCACATTTCATATGACGTTGTATGTTCCTGAAGGACTTATCGTAATGTAAGTATGTGAAATCCAAATCGGTTATATTCGTTTGATAAGAAGCTACTAGTTTGTATTTATGTTAGTTATTTGCTTTATTCATATTTCTCTCTGTGCTTAGCAAAATGCTCATTATCTTCACATAAATCAAAGCTGAAATGTAAATTAGATTTGGAATTTGTTGTGTTTGAAATGTTGCTGAATTGGTGCGTACTTCTAGTTTCCCAACATTATGTGCTAAAACAACTGTGTTACAACACAGTTGTAACTACCTTTATAATTCATCAAACTCTCCGACATGTATCTATAACTAGCTTCTGCAAGCGGCTTCGCCCGCGTGAAAGTCGGCAACATCCCGAGATAAAAAGTGTATCTATGTGCTATTTCAGCTTATAATCTATCTTTGTGTCAAATTTTATCGAGATCCATTCAGGTAGGAGTAACAAACATACATCCACAAACATCCAAATTATCACATTTATAATATTAGTAAGATTTCTGATTTCTAGCCGCGATATTTCAAATGGTTTATTTTGTTTTTAAGTCTCGACGGAAATAGAGGGGTGTTGTAAGTTTTAAGAGTGTACCTGTGTGTTTGTGTATTTGTGTATCTGTCTGTTTCATCAGAGCTCCTAAAAGGATGAACCGATTTTGATTAAGCTTTTTTTGTTTGAAAGGTGACTTTATCGAGAGAAAATCGGTTCAGCCGGTCTAAAGTTATGGACGTTATACTGTTTGAATCGGGTGTTTTCGCAAGATTTCGTGTCATAATTACGTGTACAATAGATTGTTGATCGAAGCGTGTCTACTACTAGATGAATTATGTAGCTTGAAATGAAATGGGTTTATGGGTTAGCGATCGCAGCATGGCTGTTACAAATGCACAGAGAACTCTGCTGCCCATTCTCTGGTTTTTTCCTTAGTTGTCTCTTACGACATGTGTGAAATGGTGAATTTTTTTACGTCCTACACTTTTCGGTTGCGTTACATAATACTGTGCAATTACTCATCATGGTATGAGAACTGAGGGACTGGCTATATGAGAATATGACAACATTCAAAAATTCGCCAGCCAGTTTATTGACAAAAATACAAATAACCTCACCATACCCTTCAGAGACTTCCTGGTAATAATTTCCTGTGCCAAAAGAAGTCCATAATACAATCTACTTAATTATTTTACGCGCAAAGTTTCCGCTACCCTACTTTCGAACAAATCGGAGCAACGTGTCAGTTTTACAAATCAACGGCGTTTGTGAGTAGTCATAGAATAAAATCATGTAATATTTTGCTTCCGAAAATGCGTAATGCTGGGAGCATGATTTCCCGTTCTGTGGTTTTATAGCCTTACACATTGCCGCTCGGTAATGTTTGTTTATGAGCGAGTAAACACGATAATAAGCTCATTTTATATACAGTTGTAACATCCCAAGCCGCTGTCCTTGTTTCTAATACAAAAGTATTTTCGTTTTCCTTTCCAATGAAAAAACAAGCTGGCGAGCAGCCTGTAAGAAAGTTTCTGTCGTATGTACATTTTCCCCAGCAAAAATTTTTCTAGATTTATTATTTTAATCCAGGGTACGATGGTAATGTGCCCTATCAAAATACTGTTACAAACATCTTCATAATCTTTTACGCAGGTAGGTTTTGCTGTGCAAACATACAAATTCGTTTACTAACCAGGTGGTAGCTGGTACATAGTTGAAAGGTCAGAGTAGCTTAAATATTCCGTACAACTTGATTACATAAGTATGATTACAAGTGAGTCCCAAACTAGACAGTCTGTATCTTGGGACTCGAAATGATAAGTACAGACAAATAAAATTTAAAAACCCCCGCCACATTTTCATTTCAAGCTAAATAATTTATCTAGTAGTAGACACGCTTCGATCGACAATCTATTGAACATGTAATTATGACACGAAATCTTGCGAAAACACACCCATTCAAACAGTATAACGTCCATAACTTTAGACCGGCTGAACCGATTTTCTCTCGATAAAGTCACCTTTGAAACAAAAAAGCTAAATCAAAATCGGTTCATCCTTTTAGGTGCTATGATGCCACAGACAGATACACAAATACACAAACACACAGGTACACACTTAAAACTTATAACACCCCTCTATTTCCGTCGGGGCTTAAAAACAAAATAAACCATATGAAATATCGCGGCTAGAAATGAGCAATCTTACTATTATTATAAATGTGAAAATTTTGATGTTTGTGGATGTATGTTTTTGTTACTCCTGCCTGAATGAATCTCGATGAAATTTGACACAAAGATAGATTATAAGCTGAAATAGCACAAAGATACACTTTTTATCTCGGGATGTTGCCGACTTTCACGCAGGCGAAGCCGCTTGCAGAAGCTAGTTATAGATACATGTCGGAGAGTTTGATGCATTATAAATGTAGTTACAACTGTGTTGGAACACAGTTGTTTCAGCACATAATGTTGAGAAACTAGAAGTACGCACTAATTCAGCAACATTTCAAACACAACAAATTCCAAATCTAATTTACATGTCAGCTTTGATTTATGTGAAAATAATGAGCATTTTGCTACGTACAGAGAGATATATGAATAAAGCAAATAACTAAAATAAATACAAACTAGTAGTTTCTTATCAGACGAATATAACCGATTTGGATTTCACATACTTACATTACGATAAGACTTTCAGGAACATACAACGTCATATGAAATGTGAAAAGATCCGCGCTTCATTTAGCGCTACTATATACCATTGAAGCTGAAAAATTTAACAAAATTCTTTTGTTCATGATGTGCAAATTCTTCAAAAGCTCTTTGCCGTTACTTTTGAAAATCTTGTCTCTAATCATTAAGAACACTGCTAACGTGTAACTATAACCTTTGCCGTACGAAAACTTTCGTATGGCAAATACAGCTAAGTTGACAATCTACAATCGATAACGCTAGTAGAAAACGAATAAATATAGGGAATGACATATTTGAACGTTATGTCACTTGGTCAGACCATACAAATATAAAGCGTTAACGATTGTACAAAGAGATTCGATACGAAGCGTTTGTAACTTGGCTAGGGGGCAGAGACAATACGAAGATGCACGACTTGCATTTGTTTCTCGTGTATTGCTTCTTTGCTTTTTAGGGTTCCGTTCCCAAAGGGTAAAAACGGGACCCTATATATTACTAAGATTCTACGGTCCGTCTGTCTGTCTGTCTGTCACCAGGATGTATCTCATGAACCGTGATAGTTAGACAGTCAAAATATTTACGATGATGTATTTTTGTTGCCACTATATCAACGAATACTAAAAGCAGAATAAAATAAATATTTGAGTGGGGCTCCCATTCAACAACCGTGATTTTTTGCCGTTTTTTGCGATAATGATACGGAACCCTTAGTGCGCGAATCCGACTCGCACATGGGCGGTTTTTTTATTTAAATTTTAGCTGTCAAATGAATAGAGATACCTGCCACGTGGCTCCAGAAAAGATTTGTGCTTCCTTCCCTAATTACTTTCGGGTTGTATTCTGTTATCCAACATCCCCGCAACTCGAATTACCTATCATCAAGCGTTTGTCAATAGATTTGCTCTTCGCGCCACCATTTTTCATTTTACATTTTTTATTTTGTCTGAGCTTAATACAATGTCGACGTTGTTTGGACTGAATTTTGTTCGTACAAACTTATCCCTCTGCCTAATCTTGACAGAGAAATGAAAAAGTAATCAGGTTGCCAGTAAAAGAATTTTCCTTAACTGAGCCTTATTGACGAAGCAACAATGCTAACAAGCCTGCAGTTGAAGGCATACTTTAAATTCTCTTTGAACTTTTAATTGAAACCGAAAGGATTTTAAATTGATGTTTATTTTTGGTATTGGATTACTCGTAAATTTATACTTGTTAATGGGTTTGCTCTTGAATTCGTTTTCGGCTGTAGTTTATGATGGAAGGAGCATACGCAGTATATGCCTGTTTATCCGCCTACCAAATGAAAAGAAGTAAGCTTATAACAAACACCTGAGACTCCCCTAAGAGATTGCTTGTTCGTGACAACCTAAGTGAAGTACCAATAACTCACGTGTCTTTAATTCCACCGATCAAACCGATTCAGTTTCAAAGTTACGTATCATGCTACAGGTGTCGGGAAACTACACTTCTGCTTCGCTGCAAAATTTATTGGAAATAGCCAGCAAGTGTGATACAGAGAAATGTATTTCAACTGTGTGGACACAGTTATTTGCTAGCCAACTACGTACTACTAGTGGTGTCTCATCCCATACAAAGAAACCGTGCCAACGTTATATACTGATTATTATTTGTACACTGATCGCGTTCGGTTCCGTCCCACGGACATGGATGGTGATCTATCTATCGATCGATTTACAAAAAATACTAGATATAAACAGATAATATAACGCTAGTTACGTCGTAACGGTTTCTTTGTATGGGATGAGGCATCTGCATGCTAGTATTATCTTCTCTGTGGTACTACGTACTGTACTCGTTAATCAGTTGTTATCTCGTTATAATTTAAGCCGAGAAGTTCGCTTTCAGTTGAATTGGAATTAAATTGGAATAGGAAACAGTATGACTATTTATAAATAATATTTCCTAATCTATAAAGGTGTGAACACACCTTTATAGATTAGGAAATATTATTTATGTCATAATGGCCGGCATCCTACGTAATGATATATTGATTCTCTTGAATGGCTTAATTTATATTGTTCAATGGAAAATTCATTCGTTTTCAGTTCAGACTATCTCTAAATTAATTGTTACTAAATACTACATAAACTTTAAGAAATGTGATTATTTTTTGCGTAACCTTAGCACCTGGCACCTGGATGGCCGTCGACCCAAGCTAGCAAGTAGGTACGCGGGCGTTCAAATTTTATACTAACTACACAATCCACAGATATAAATCTAACTAGATGACGCGATTGTATGTACTTCGCGTGTCAAAAAACGGTTTAAGATTACGATCAGTGATCGTAATTTGAGCTTCCATTAAGCATTATCTGCACCGAATATCCACCGAAATCTAGAAAAATGCCTGTTTACGCCATATTGAGCTGTAAAGACAAAAAGTTGGCCGAGGCATTGGAAATGTTTTCTTTCATTGGTAAGTAAGTTTCTATTCCAAATGTGTGTGATAAATTGGCGCGCTTGGTTTTCATACAGATAGAGGTACTTGCGTTATCTAGTTAGGGTTCCGTACCCAAAGTGTAAAAACGGGACCCTAGTAATAAGACTCCACGATCTATCTGTCTGTCTGTCTGTCCGTCTGTCACCAGGCTGTATCTCATGAACCGTGATAGCTAGATAGTTGAAATTTTCACAGATGATCTAGTAGAAAGAAGTCGCAATCGTTTATTATGTATGTACGATGTGAACTATGGAGAAGAACCGGCAAGAAACTTCATGGTTACTCTTTTAAAAAAATGGTTTGGTTTTACAATATTTACATGTTACAGCATTAGTACTTAGATATGGGGGGACAACGTAGGCCCGAAAATAAGTCGTAAGACAAAAAAAAGATTATATAATATATAAACAAAAGAAAATAAAACGAATTAAAAAGTTAACAAACATCTAGAAGACCTACAATGTTTACTCATTTACAAAACAGTCGGTAAAAGAAAGAATTTTTAATTTTTTTATTTTACCTTTGTATAGAACAAAGGTAAAATAAACAAATGAAAAAGTATAACAAGACTAAATTTAACATGAGGCACAAATGTTGTGATCAGAAATCAGTGATTTAACTATTCTTAGCAAAGGGCTATAAAGATGATTGCATACAATGGTAAACCACTGTAAAATTCTAATTAAAAGAAGATAAAAAACAAAGAGAAATAATGAGATTGAGAATAATTAGAGACATCCACATATTTATGAGTTACCAGGGAAGTCAAGCATCCAACGACTTCGCCCGCTTTGGGTGAAGCGAGTGGGCGTGTCAGACTTGTACTGACAAAAAAATTTTCAACAAAGAGATGTCAGCAAAAAAAAACTTTTTGCTGACAACTCTTTGTTGCACGCTGGAACACAACGCGCCGTCGACTCGGGCCTGGTCCTTATCGGACGGCGAGTGACCCATTACTTTCCGTCCGCAAGCCTACGCCTACGGTGGGCGGGAATCGGCTTGTGACGCCCGACGCCCGGAGATTCTCCAGCGGTGGCTAGGGGCATGCGGGCGTCTCCGTTGCGTCTACCTCACGCGTTCCGCCACCTCTTTCGCTGGGTTTTGACAGTCGCTATTTCCATGTCGCCATGAGATCCTGACGCAGCTATTGAGCTATCGAGCCGCGATTTGTCGCGGCAACGGCGTTTCGCCCCAGCTCTTCACCTCCTTGCGCCACTCCCATATGTGCACGAGGACTTTTGCCTCCAGATTACGTGACGGTAATCCGGCAAGTAGGCTCGCCACCTCGCCGAAGACCTTGTGGTTTGGCCATGACCCTTTGGGACGCGTTCAACCGGCGGGCTGGTCACCGCCTCAGGGAACACACCTACACCAGGTGCCCCGTAAAGGGCCCTGGACCACACGAACTCTGCGTAGAGCCCCCGGCAGGAGACAGGAACCGCTTGAGGGCAGCCCCGGTCCGCTCTAGTCTGGGAGCCAAACGTCGTAAATGCTCACAGCTTAAAATATGCCTGCCTGTTTGTTTTATACAAGTTTTAAATTTCGTCTCATTCAGTTCTAGAACGTGGGGAGGTATTTAATTGTGACATTTAATACAGTACCCCATAAAGGATGTCAATACTTAAGCCAGCCTGAATTATGTCTATCGCCGCTTTAACTAAAAAGATTTAAGTTCTTTCTGATGATATTTTCATTGTTAATTTTTTCTTACTTTATTAAATAAAATAAAAAAGTTTCAACAGACCATGCTCTGTTGAAACTTTTTTGCGGACGTTACCTACTTAATGCACGTTCGGCACGCACTGTCCAATTTGTTAGTGAATAATTAGATTACATTTATTACCGTCCCTCTGCGAACCTTTCAGTCAGTGAAAAGATTTTTTTTAATTCAATACGGAAAATAACGTTAAAGCTTACTCTGTTTATTTTAAGTTGAGTACATAAAAAATACTTTTGCCTACTTTAGTTTAATTTTTATTTCTTTAACTATCACTTAAAATGGAGTACCAACTTAATATCAGTGTATCTCATTTTTGTATATAGTTAGGTTAAGAATAGGTTGGTATAGTTTAGTTCTTTCAAATTCAAATAAAAATATTGCGACACAAAGGTAAGATACAATACAATAATACAATAATTTATTTAGCAAAAAATTAAGAAATACATAGTTTCATGTTACATTACTATAATAATAAGACATATTTCTGCTCAATCCTGTGAATATTGGCCCCGATGCTAGGAGAATCCTGTGTTATTGGGGCCAATGATATAGTAATGGGTGAGATAGTAATGGACTTATTCTTTACAATCTGCAAAGACGTCAAACTTGAAATCTATAAACTCTCCTTGAACGGAATAAAATTAAATAAGCAAGGGAAAATGCAGTATCTGTAATGCTTTGCATATTTCTATTTTAAGACGTTCGGGGCTACACTTTTGTGTGTTCCTATCTTGAGCAAGTAAAACGGCCAAAAGATGTGCATAAATAAACTTAGAAGGCTCAGTCACTATGTTGATACCACTCAGAATACGAAATATTTATGTTTCTACGATTATACATTGGTATTTCACGTATCTACGTGTAAGTCAGAGAAACTTTGGTAGAAGAAGCTACAAGTAGGTCCCGTACTGTCGAAATACAGCTTGCTAGTCTGCTCAGCTCTTTTTTAGGGTCCAAACGGAGCCACCCCTATTGCTGTCACTCACGTGTCTGACTGTCAGTCTGTTTGCCCGTCTGACTGTCAGTCGTATCAATTTGGTTTAACCGAAAAAATTTGTAACTTCCCATTGACCTATGAAATTGAAATTTGATGATAATGTTTATTATTACGTTTATTTTACTAATAAATACTAATTGGATTTCTGGCCTTTTGCTCAACATTATGTTTATATAGGCAGAAAAAAAAGTGTACCACCTGCTACGATCCTCACACACAAAATATGGTCATACACGCACACCGGTTGTGTTTGCTACACACCTGACTTTTCTTAAGAACAAGGTTTGGTATGTCCTTCTAGAGGCCGTAACCTCCAGCGTTCCCACTCTATATATACCTTACAAAATTATTGACATTGGATAGTTTATCATCTTTTTGTACAAATAAACAAGTAAATACGACCAACATTAACGAGTTACTTAAATAGCGATTGGTAAGGTGAACAAACTGCGAAAAGGAATGTTCTTATAATTATTTATCTATGCCCAGATTTTGATATTCTGAAGTTCACTCAATTGGACAGTTTAGCATTAACATAACAACCGCTTGGGAGAGCTTCTTACTTTACTTTCTACAAATTGCTTCTAGTATGTACTAGCGCTGCTTTGCAAAGCAATTTATGCTCAAATCATCGGTTTGCTTTTTATAATTTTGACTATATTTTAGTTGAATGTTATAGAGTCTATAATATAGACACGATACCGTACCTGCGATAAAAAGTGAAACTTCTTAAAAGGTAACGAATAAGAGTGATTTAATGTGAGAGCAAGAAGGAGTTATATCTTTCTTCTCTCTCATGTTAATAATTGTGTCTCAACGTGACGCGTTTTTGAAATTACGTTCTCAATTCTCATCCAATAATAGAAGTTTCACTTCAAAAATAATAAAAATCCTTCCAGGGTAAATTCTACAAACTATGGTAAACACCGCATCAAAATCTATTAGGCAGTTTTAAAAATCTAACGGTATGCGTTTCTTGTTGAAACGCAACTTTGTTTTACCTATATATAATTTTTATCTAAAAATCTATCGATGTTTTGTGTTTTTATTTCGATGTTCCAAGATAAAATACTCTACGAACATTGTGACATTTGACGTTAGAGAAATTGAAAAGCAATTTTCCATCTTTTCACAAAAAAATAAACAAAGATTCAAATGTACAAAGGCTACTCTTTTAATTGGAGTACTTGATTGTTATACTGTTATTATTATGATTTTTGATTTAATTGGCTCGGCTTAGTGAAAAGGCTTCCGCTTGTAAATTTGGTAACCACCTACCGCTATTCAACATTCCTTTTGACTTTCGGAGTAAAAACACTGTTACTAGGTAATTACATTTAGGTTTTATTTACAGAATTTGTAGCCGAAATGTACGAGTGTGTAAAATGTTTTTTTCATCTCATATGTATTTTCGGCTCACATTGCACTGTTTTTTGGTTCACAATACTGTGTATTTCACATACGACGGTTTTACTTTTACATTTGCTTTTAGTTTATTTTATTTTTTTTGAAACCTAGGCGGCTTCACGTCTCACAAAAATCAAACATGGAGTACGAAAAAATATACCACAGACCGTAAAGTTCCTATCACATTATATCATAAAGTATTTTTGCGAGTATGTTGAATAACGAGAAAAATCTATTTGAGCTACTTAAAAGAAATGATGAAAAACGACCTGAATGTGTCTATGGCTATAACGATATCCAAAATATATACAGAATCGGAAATAAGAATAACGACAAAGCGAGACCAGTTCTTATCTCATTTATAACTTATTGGAAGGAATAAAACGTAATGAAAAATAAGATAAATCTGTTCCTTTTTTTATTACTGAAGATTACCCTATTTCGATGCTAAAAAAGATATATAGATATATATATATAGATATCTTGGAGTGTATATGGATCGGACACTATCTTTCAAACCACACATCGACATTCTAATATTTTTTTTTTTTTCTGAATCTTAAAACTTCAAAAATGGTGTAATTTGCTCTCTACCAGTCAATTGTCAATTACTGCATAACCACTTGTCGAGGAGCAGGAAGAGGGTACCTTATGGAGGTGGAGGTGGGTGTCTTTTTCATATGGTCCTGCTCCATAGGGTTATATTTGGTGTAGACAAAATCAAATTTGTTAATTAATATTCCCATTCATAGTTATTGTATTCATTGTTTCTGTTTTTTTTTTTTATAAAATTGACTCGCACACTGTTCCGTTGTTGTTGAATTAGATATTTTACCTCTGTTTGAAATATTTGTAAGTATGTGAGAACCATGTTCCTACTTATCAAATTAATTAATTTTCCTGTTAATGCTTTTTAATATTTTTTTACTTGTAGGTAGTATAGTGTGTAGAGCTATTCTGGGTGCATCGTCCTCACATATATTAATGTATGTACTTATGTAAATATTGTAAAACACCATTTTTTTTAAAAGAGTAATTATGGAGTTTCTTGTGCGTTCTTTTCCAATAACAATCTACTTTCCGTATGCGTAGAATCATTTATTTGACGTTCAAAAGTGCCGTTTATTGGCCTATTTGAATAAATATATTTGACTTTATGAAGAAGTTAGGTACTCGTAAATAAGTTAGTACACACAATTTTTTACAGTGTTGTGGGTAAAAGGAAGAAGTGAGTGTACTATTACATCGATTCTTGAAGGCAAGTCAATAGCAATAACACATTTTATCATTTATATGTACTCTGATGTTTCGGAAATACAGAGTAGGTATCCTAGTTATCTTTATACTTAGCAAATTAGTAAATAATGACAATTGTTACAGATGTAAATTAAATTGGTGTGGTAATAAATATAACCCATATGTAAAACCTAGAAAAATCTTTTAAAATGTGGTGCTTTATGTTTTTTTTTATAAAGTACATCATCGTCGTCTCATTGGGTAATTTATTATACAACTCTGCTCCTTCGTATAGTATATTTTTATCAATTAATATCAAGCACCCCACGATTATTTTAATATATTTTTTTTTGTTACAAATTAGATTGCACAATATTCTTGATCACAAAAAATTATATAACATAATATCCAAAACTTAACATATTATTTATTTTTTCGTCTAATTTACCAATAAAGCGTGTTTTTTTTGTTTTTTAAACGATAATTTATTAATGCAACTACCTCCCTGTAATCATATCAGCCGAAAGACGTCCACTGCTGGACATAGGCCTCCCCCAAGCGTCGCCACATTGATCGGTCCCGTGCGTCTCGCAACCAGCGGATCCCCGCAACCTTCACGAGGTCATCGGTCCACCTGGTGGGAGGCCTTCCAACGCAACGTCTTCCGGTTCGCGGTCGCCACTCCAGAACCTTTCTGCCCCATCGGCCATCCGTTCTGCGAGCAATGTGCCCTGCCCACTGCCACTTAAGTTTGGCAATTCTTCGAGCTATGTCAGTAACATTGGTTCTCTTACGGATCTCTACCTCCCTGTAATGGGATTGGGTAATTAGTGTGCCTACTGCCTTCCCTGGTGATAGCCGTTTCTCAGGCTCCCTCACCGGATAATTTATTTAATACGTGTACTTTTCGGAAGGCACTACCGTGTTATATTATATCTCAGTTTTTTTTATATATTACTATAAAATTAAGCCATGCACATGTCTAAGCACGCCCCTTGGTACTTGGTACAAATAGACTACCAGGTATCGGATATAAAAAAAACTCAAATCTTGAAGATCCTGGTAAGGATAATGGGACAAACTATTTAGTTGATTGCTTTGTCATTGGTCCTTGATAAGTGTGCAAAGTTTCAAACTAATCCAACGTTTAGAAGGTGATGAAAATTACGTTCAAAGATTCCTTTACATAGGATGGTGTTAAGAATAGGGTGTTAAAAACATGTTAGACAAGGAGATCCGCTATCCCCAAAAATATTCAATACAGTGCTAGAAAATATACGTGGCTCACACTGAAAGTTTTTAGATTAAGCAGCCGATGAAATAGTTATTTATGCTACAAGTGCGGAAGGTAGGTGATTTCCGATGAGTGGCATTTTTATATATGTACCTAGGTGGCGGCGCGGGCTGGCGCCGACCGCGCCTGCGAATGTGCGGCGGTAGCCCGCGTTGCCACTGAATTGAATTGTTTTATACCTATGTTTTATATTTAAGTTTAAACCAATTGTTATACGAGCGCTAATCCCGCCGATAAACTGCCTCGCAGTTTGATGGGCTTGTAACGTTTAAGAACAAATGTTTTTACAAAATAAACGATTTATTTATTATTATTATTATTCACGAGCGAGTGAAGCGAGTGGATAAATCGACAAGAGTCGGAAATCATCTTATTTACGTGTATCATACAACATTTTACTATGCATTGTGCGAGGAAATAAATAAATTAATAAAATGAAATTAATAAAATGGCGGACTTATTCAAGCGCGTTCAGCATATCCACAGATTAACTAATAGTTCCTCGGGCATATCTACTGCGCATGTGCAAATGGCTGTCACATCGTAACGCAATAAGGCACGAGCAAAATATACGTTCTGCCAAACATATATAATGAATATTTAAAATTCATTTATTGATCAAAATCTAAATCTAGAGTAATTAAAAACGCCTAAAATTAAGTATTAGTTTTATTTTATCTTTTATATGAATGATGAACTAATTTGTAAAATTTTCTATAAATAAAAATATTTACAATGCATGTCCTCGAAAAGAGCGGTTTTCCAAGCAGCCAAACTGTGCGGAAAGTGTCACTTTTTTTCACTAGTGCTTTTTACTTTCCTGTATTTTTTTAATTTATAACTCCAACGTCAGCCCGACGCATAGAGTTTTTATTATTTGAGAAAAGTTTAAAAAAATTGTTATGTACAGATTATCATTCATATAAAAGGTAAAATAAAACTAATACTTTATTTTAGGCGTTTTTAATTACTCTATATTTAGATTTTGATCAATAAATTAATTTTAAATATTAATTAAATATGTTTGGCAGAACGTATATTTTGCTCGTGCCTTATTGCGTTACGATGTGACAGCTATTCGCACATGCGCAGTAGATATGCCCGAGGAACTATTAGTTAATCTGTGGCTATGCTGAACGCGCTTGAATAAGCCCGCCATTTTATTAATTTCATTTTATTAATTAATTTATTTCCTCGCACAATGCATAGTAAAACGTTGTATGATACACGTACGTAAGATGATTTCCGACTCGTGTCGATTTATCCACTCACTCGCTTCGCTCGCTCGTGAATAAAAATGCCACTCATCGGAAATCACCTACCTTCCGCACTTGTAGCATAAATAACTATTAAATTTCAAATAAGGAACTCTTTGGGAATCTGTAAATGTGTAGTGAATTCATATGTCATTTGTTTTTACAAATTGGCTGCAATTTAAAAAGTGTCTGTTGTGCGGCGAAATGGATTTGACTAGAAAAAAAATCGCTCATTGATTTATTACGACTTTCGTTGCGGTCTTACTCAAAAAAAGTGTTATGAAAAGTGTTACGATAGACTTTGATTAGCGTTTAATGACAAAGCTCCATCCCGTGCCACTTTACAACTAGTTTAATGAGTTTAAATGTGGTCGAAGCAATCTCACTGATGGTTCGCGAGAAGGACGCCCTTCTACGGCCACTACTGAAGATAACGTGAGTGCTGAGCAGCTAATGATAGAAGCTGGTGACATATCATCAGATTCGAGCAAGTTTAGAGATTGTTATGAGTCAACTACAAAAATTCTTAAATGAACATTTAGGCGTCAGGAAAGCTTTGTACTAGATGGACCTTTCGAAGATTTGGCGACAAACAAAAGAAGAGCAAAAGTCTAGGGAAAAAGATGATTGCCTTATGTTTTGGACGGACGGGACATTTTGCAACAATTGTGATAGAAAATAAAAGGACTGTTACTGCCAATTGGTATGTCAGTCATTGTTAGCCAGTTGTGTTGACAAAGCTCCAGCTCACTCCGTCAAACGGACAATCTATGAACATGTGTCTATTGAAGGTGTGAAGTTAGTGAGTCATTCTCCTCACAGTTCCGACCTGGCACCTTGCGACTTTTATTTATTTCTTAAAATAAAAGATAAATTAGAGGAATTCGTTTTATGAACCCAGAAGATGGCCTGAAGAGGGCTGCGTTTGAAAAAGGCGTGGAAGAGATCCCTAAAGAAGAGTGAATCCACTGCTTCAGTCAATGGATCCATCGCTTGCGACGGTACTTAGAAAGGAACGGAGACTACTTCAAAAAACAATAAAACATTGAAAGGTTATTACATCATTCCGTTTTTTATTTTCTAAAAACTATTAGTGTGAACCCCGTAATGTTCAGACAACTCAACTAGGACAAGTTTGTAATCAACATAAATGGAGAAAATCTACATCACCTGAGATTTGCAGACGATCTCATTCTTTTTGCACGAGACCCAACTACACTACATACAATGTTACAACAACTGTTAACTGAAAAACGACTATAATGAAATGTTAGTACATTTGTTTCATGTTTAACACGGATTAAGTTCTTGATAAGTTAGAACATCTCGAAATTGGCAGTCAAACGAAAACGTGATCAAAAAAATAGTTGAAAAATGACAAACTTTGGCGTGATTATGTCAACGCGTTATTTCGGCATGACAATCATATAGGTATTAGACATTGTGGACTTAACTGTATTTTTACAGGAAGAGTATCAAACCTTTATTTGCGTGTATTAATGTTTAAAACTACTTCACTGTAATTTTGCTAAAAATATATAAATTGAAGATAGTATTTCTTAAAAAAATCGATGTATAAAATTATATAAGCTACTTTTATTTTAAAGGATAATCATTTTCACATAGTAATTCTTGAAGTTGAAGCGTTGTCGGTTGAGTGTTGTGTTGCCCTTTGTTCAGCTCGACAGTTTTATAATGCATTGTATAGATAGGTACTTAAGAGCACTTAATACGGAGACGCAAGCCGTGTCAAAGACTAAGCTGGTCTGCACTCACACGACGTGGGGTTAAAATGTCGCGTGATGTTGCAGTTAGCCATAATTATACTTTCCTCTTTTGTTAACTGTAGGTACTTAAACACTGTTTGACACAATACAACACCATTATGTTTACAAAACTGCTGCTTATTTAATGATAGACACATTATCGACTGGGACGTGTATTATGGTCGCCAGTAATAACTTACTAAAACGAAATAATGTGTCTATTATTTTGTAAATGTGTAGTTGGTTTCTAACAATAAATAATCATAGTCAAATGAAATTCAGTTTGCAAAATAGGTATATGGACAATTTAGACGTTTGATTAGCACAACTGCTTCTCTTTGTACAAATATACATGTAAATTCAATCAACATTAACGAGCTACTTATATAGAGGTTAGCATAGGTGAACTAACAGTGAAAAGGGATGCCCAAATAATTGCTTTTTTTGTGTCCAGAATTCTTTTGATCAATATTCACGCAAAAATATAACACACACGCATCGATTCGCACGTTGATTGTTAATTCAGATTAATCTGAATATGTAAAGCACACTCAAAGCAGAAAAAGCGATTTTTGTCTAATTTGATTGAAGATTTTAAGGCAGTGGACATAAAAATGAAAAAAAAAATGTTCGCGGCAGACAATATTTTATAACAAAAGCGATAATGTAGCCTCTTTGGCCAACATTTTAACAAACATCGCTTTTTCTCAAAACTGTTATAGTGTGGGTTGATTCTGTTTTGCATAACTAGGTCCAAATAAAAGGGTGAACACGTCGTTATAGATAGACTGCAGTTTAGCTGCCGGCATACTTTTCTCATTTTTCGTACGTGTTTGTAATAAAACTACTTACGTAATTATGGATACATTGTGTGTGTCGAACGAGGCGTCTATTGTGGACGCTAGTGATAACTCTCTAAAATGAAATTTGGGTTGAAAAATAGGAAATGGATTATTTAGAAGTCTGATTAGCACAAATAGCTTCTCTTTGTACAAACAAATTCGATCAACATTAACGAGTTACTAAAATAGCAATCGGTATAGGTGAACCAACTGCGAAAAGAGAACTAACGAAATAACGATATAATAAAAAGACATACACACACCTTCACATATTGATTGAAATTTCAGATTAATCTGAATTATCTGAAGTACACTCAAAAGGTGGGATTAAAATGTCGTGGCAGTTAGCAGCCACGACATATTTTCCTCTTTTGTTTACTGTGCCTAAATACTGGCCGATACAATGCAACAGCAGTATGTTTGTAACACACTGATGAGCGGGACGTGTGTTGTCATCACAAGCGATAACTCTCTAAAATTAAATTACACATTACATAAACCTGTACACAGAGGTGCACCTACAGTACACCCACATTTGAAAATGCAATTCAGTTTGAAAAATACGTAAATGGTTGATTTAGAAGTTCCACATCACATCATCTGACTATTAATGTTGCCACTGCTGGGACACAGGCCTCCTCTCTTTGTGAGAGGAATGGGCCGTAATCCACCACGCGGGCCCAGTGCGGGCTGGTGGATGTACATGTCTTCGAATTTTTGGTTCTAGGACATGCCGGTTTCCTCACGATGTTTTCCTTTACCGTTTTGAGAGCAGTGGTGAAGAAATAATTTACACAAAGTAAAGCGCCTGCCTGGGCTCGAACCCACAACCTACAACTGTTGCAGCCGATACCACTGGGCCACCACTGCTCTCATTTGGAAGTTCAATAAGCACGAATTGCGTCTCTTTGTACAAATAGACAAGTAAATCCATCTACATTAACGAGCTTCTTAAATAGGGTTTAGTTAGTACAAGTGAACTAATAGTGAAAATGGATGTTCAAATAAATGTTTTCAATGTGAAGAATGTTCTAGCCGAACTTTATAATTAGCTAGTTACTCAAGCGCTTTGTAGAACGAAAGTTATCATCAATAATCACTTTTACGAGCTTTTATTTAATTTGCCTTGATAATAGTATGGATCAAGATAAGAAACTCGAGATGTCTTATTACAAGGTTTTTTTATTAACTTGCAATTTATGTACATTGTGGTCTTCACTAGAATCAATGGTTAGGGTTTGGGATTATAGTAAGACAACCAGAATTACGAGTAAGTAACAGCACTGAATGGAAACGTCTAGTCACTGTTTGGGACCACTTAATACTGAGGGACGTAAGCATTCAAGTGCTGGCACATTTATTTAGAGGATACCACGATCTATTTATGTATGTCGGGGTCAATCTTCAACTGAATTTTAAAGCAGTTATCCTCAACCGATTAAGAAGAAATTTAAAATACACAAAGACATATATAGACCTTATAGGTGATGTTCTTCAGAAAGGCCAAGTGCGCAGTACCCATAACCGGCGTGTGTGTATGACTAGATGTATGAATGTGTGTGAAGCAAAAGAAGTATGTAAGGGTCGTAGCAGGTGGCGTTCTGTAGTTTCTGCCTACCTCCATGGGAAAAAGGCGTGAGTTTATGTATGTATGTATGTTAAAATACACTTTTGGTTTGGATGACAATAATGCACGGTAAACGAAAAGCAGGCATATAAAAAAAATAGTGCCTAGCTCCTGTTTGTTTTTATTGTACGTAATGAAAATGTGAAAGCTGTTGAATTTAAAAGCACAATGCTGAAAACACGCATCGCTTAAAACACGAATCACCACCAACTTAACAGAATGTTATTATTGAACAGCGTAAATGAAAATTAAAATAATATGCCTAGTCTTTTCCGAATTATGTTGCGGGTGGCTTAGAGTCTTACCAGATGCAGCTGAAAAACAGTATGACCTCAAAAACCCTGTTACTGGGTAACATGATGATCCCTTGTTATTTTACTTACATTAAGTTATATACACTTTACTAAATTAAAATGATGTTATGATGTTCATACAACAAAAATGCCAATTATACAGATATTTGGCCTTTATAAAAATACTAAGCTGTTTAGCGAAAACTTGCCTCATTCTATACTCAAATTTTCTATAACTGATTAGCAGTTTTCTTATTCAAATTCGAAACTTTGAATATTAGAATGTGCAAAGCCATCGCTAACAGTATTGAAATTATTATAAATAAGGTTTATTACGTTGAATTAACAGTATTATTAATTTATGCTGTCAATTTGGGCCCTTTCCTGTTTCCATGGTTACTGGGTTGAAAGATTGATTACTCGGATTTGATAAATAAACAGTAGGCTTATGACAAATCAGGTTGCTGGTTTAATCCGCTTAATCAAGCGGACCTATATCTACATTAATTGCCTGTGTAATTACTTAATTGAGGACAACGTTTCTAAGTTTACGGAAGCAAATGGTAATATGAGACTGAGTAAATGTTTATGAACCTACAACGAAAATTTAATATAATATCTGGAGAGTAGGACATTGAGTTTTTGTTGAAAGAATTAGAAGTAATATAAACATACGCTATTTTAGTGACCAAAAGACATGTAAGCTTGATGAGTTAATATCAACATCATCAGCTTTATAATGTTCCCACTGCTGGGACACAGGCGACACTACGAGTCAGTTAATGGGCCTTAATCCATCACGCGGGCCCAGCACGGGATGTCACATGTTTTAGAATTTTATGACTCTAAGACAAAGGTTTTCTCACTATGTTTTCCTTCATCGTTTTAAGAGCAGTGGTGATGAAATAATTTACACAAAGTAAAGCGCCTGCCTGGTTTCGAACTCACGACCTACGACACGTAAGTCAGGGCCGTTACCACTGGGCCACCACTGACAAATTGTCAATCATGCGTTATATGGTGTGATTGGTTGAATGAATTTTCATCAGCCAATAACAGCAGATAATCGACGATTATAAGTCAAATACGTTGACAGCCCGATAATCGAGTTTTGAGAAACCGGGGATAAGTATAATTTGTTTATCACGAAAATGTTGACAAATTATCTTGTGTATTTCTTTGGAAACGTTTCCTTGGGCGCCGTGGGGCAGGATAATCAAATCATTGTTATCTGTAAATTAAGAATAGCACTTACCCTCATCAGTAACTGGCCTACGGGGAAATAAATAAGAACGGCTATCATGGACGTCACGTCGATAAAGTCAAGAATGGAACAGAATGGTAGCGAAGTGCGTAAGGAGAAGATGTATGCCTCACCGATTTGTTTCACGGAAACGTTTGTATAGTTTTTGTAGATCTGAAAATGCGTTTTTTGCTCTTGGTTGATCATAGAATCGCAGTTTAGTGTGTACTGTAATTTTCAGAAAAATGTAAACGGTTTTACAAACTTTTTTAAGTGGTTTTACCTGTCCAGATGTCTGTCATATATATATGTCGGGTTTAGTCAATAGTACGGACGTTAAAACAAATCGCTAGCACGCCATCTGGCGGCAAATCTAGACCAACTACGCATTGGCGCGTTATTTCTAACCACTTGCGTGTTGGGGATAGTAGAATATGGCAGTTGAGTACTGCCATGCTATTCTCTAAGAGACAGTTTCTTGGCTGTGCTCGTCGACGAGCTCGTCAGCGAGACAGTCTTGAGATCGACCGATCGTGCAGCGCTGATTCAAACGGTATTCTCTAGCGCGGTTAAGGTCGTCGACGAACTCAAGGCCTGACATCTCCCGTCACAATTTCGTAGACGAATTAGGGCTTGAAACAAATTATTAAAATTAAAATCGACAAATCTCGACTGAGAGTTTTATGGACTTAAAACGTAAAATATAGGTCAATTTTCAAGTATTTTAAGTAATAGAGTGAAACTACAAACGATTTCATAGTTATAAGAGTTTAAATATTGTATTTTTATGATTGCATTTTAAGGCTGAATGACAATTTCTTTGCCTATTTCGTAAGTAAAAACAACGCGCTGTGACGCTGCCTGCCAGACATGACACCCAAACACAGCAAAACTTGCAAAATCGCAACCGACGGTTTTTATTAGGGTTCCGTAGCCAAATGGCAAAAAACGGAACCCTTATAGATTCGTCATGTCTGTCTGTCTGTCTGTCTGTCTGTCTGTCTGTCTGTCCGTCCGTATGTCACAGCCAGTTTTTTCCGAAACTATAAGAACTATGCTGTTGAAACTTGGTGAGTAGTTGTATTCTGTGAACCGCATTAAGATTTTCACTCAAATGTAACGGATGTGACGTCAGCCTACGTGCATCCGACCAATGCCCGCCGAGCCCGCCGAAGCTAAGCCGCCATATTGAAGCCCCCTCCAGTCAAGCCATGACAAGCAGCGGGGATGTGTTAATATAAGCGATTGCCTGTCATTTTATTGGTCTCTTTCGATTGTGAATACAAGTTCTGAACAAACCTCTGCCCGGTTTTTATTTATCCGTTTCACAAAAATTGAAAAAAATCAATAAATTTTGGGGGTCCCCATACTTGAAACTGAAACTATTTTTTTTTAATTCCATCAAACCCATACGTGTGGGGTATCTATAGATAGGTCTTCAAAAATGATATTGAGGTTTCTAATATCATTTTTTTCTAAACTGAATAGTTTGCGCGAGAGACACTTCCAAAGTGGTAAAATGTGTGTCCCCCCCCCCTGTAACTTCTAAAATAAGAGGATGATAAAACTAAAAAAAATATATAATGTACGTTACCATGTAAACTACCAGCGAAAATTGGTTTGAACGAGATCTAGTAAGTAGTTTTTTTTTAATACGTCATTAATCGTAAACCGCAATTTACCAAGTACGGAAACCTTCGTGCGCGAGTCCGACTCGCACTTGGCCAGTTTTTAATAATCTGTTGTTCGTTTTTATTTAAAGTATTTTCAAGTTAAACAACTGTGAAGTGCTTTCACAGCGATTGATTTTAACATAGGTCTGTGACTGTGTGAAATGTAAGTATTGCAAAATGTGACGATATTATTGTTGTCCAATAAATATATACTATGTTTATGTTTACATAAAATATAATAGTACTGCGTTGAAATACATTTGCAGGATGTAAACCAGGGCTATCTTGGCATAAGAACAATATGACAATGGAAAACCAGCCGAACACAAAACAATTGGTGAGGTTTTTTAGAAAAATCTTAATAGGTATGTTATATTTTTTGTATTTCTCTAATTTATTTATATATCGTATTTCAGTCTGAGGCTAGATGACCACCTGCAGTGCCTCATAAGAGAGAAGCCTCAATTGCCTCTTTATGTAAGTTTAGCTTAATTGTTGGTTCAGTGTAAGAAGCTCTAGATAATTAAATAGTGTTCTCATTTTTCATACCCAGGTTGGACCATTTTGTTAGGGTTTTTATTTTAACAGAAGCCAAAAATTCAATTAACCTGCAATACTATTATGTATCTGCCTATAATATCTGAAACATCCATTACATCCATCCATCACATCTACTCTCTTTCTTTCCTTCAGAAAGAGAGTAGATGTGATGCTGGTTTACATAGTATCCTGCACATATTTTTACCTCTAATAGTAATTTGTTGCATTTTTATGTTTACAGCTCCTCGTAGGCGGCGTTTGCTAACGGTACGAGGCCATCTAATCCAATGCTCATTTCTCAACAACCTTCACAAAGGCAGACACAAATGGAGCTTAACTATTGAAGAGAGGCATTTGGAAAACCAGCAACTCCTTATTGGCAACCAGTAGACGAAATTGGATATGTATAAGGAAATAAGCAAGTGGTCAAGAGAAACCTGAGCATTGCAGGATTTATGTGCATTCATCAGAAGAGGAAGTTGAATGCATGGAACATGTTTTTAATATAAATTATAAATATAGATATTATTATAGTTTAGATTAAATTATAGTTTAGATTATGAGAGATGTTAAGAAATTTTAATACAAATTTATGGGCAAGTACTGCCAAATTATCACTACTATGTGGTGTAAGTTACTTAAATTATACTAACTTAAATAGTTATAAAAGATTCAAAAAAAGATACTTCAGATTAGAAACAAAAAGGGTCTATATTATAGAATAAAATTATATTACTGGAATATTGTTTATTAAATAAATCTGAGTTTTATAATTTTGAGATTGTTTTATTAGTCATTATGTATATTATGTCTAATTATTTTTTAAGGTTGCGAAGTTCCACTGGATGCAAGATGCACTTGACTGGTCAATGTGGCGACGTTTGGTGGATGCCTATGTCCAGCAGTGGACGTCATTCGGCGTATATGATGATATAGCCGGACAAATCATCACAAAAAATATTATTTAATACATACATACATAAACTCACGCCTTTTTCCCATGGGGGTAGGCAGAAACTACAGAACGCCACCTGCTACGATCCTTACATACTTCTTTTGCTTCACACACATTCATACATCTAGTCATACACACACGCCGGTTATGGGTACTGCGCACTTGGCCTTTCTGAAGAACATCACCTATATTATTTAATGTACTCAAATATATTTAAGACATATAATTTTAACTATAGAAGCTACCAATTAACCTATGCAATTCATACTAATATAATAAATGTAAAAGTAACCCAGTCTGATACCTTTTCACACTTAAACCGCTAAACTGATTTAAATGAAATTTGGTATGGAAACAGTTTGAGACCGTAGGTTTTTAACTATAGAAGCTACCAATTAACCTATGCAATTCATACTAATATAATAAATGTAAAAGTAACCCAGTCTGATACCTTTTCACACTTAAACCGCTAAACTGATTTAAATAAAATTTGGTATGGAAACAGTTTGAGACCGTAGGTTTTTAACTATAGAAGCTACCAATTAACCTATGCAATTCATACTAATATAATAAATGTAAAAGTAACCCAGTCTGATACCTTTTCACACTTAAACCGCTAAACTGATTTAAATGAAATTTGGTATGGAAACAGTTTGAGACCGTAGGTTTTTAACTATAGAAGCTACCAATTAACCTATGCAATTCATACTAATATAATAAATGTAAAAGTAACCCAGTCTGATACCTTTTCACACTTAAACCGCTGAACTGATTTAAATGAAATTTGGTATGGAAACAGTTTGAGACCGTAGGTAACTATCTTATGTCCTTCATAGGATAATTTTTATTATGGAAATCTGCCTTAAAGGAGGGGAAGTTTGTATAGTGAATTAAAATTTTATTGCCTAATATAAAAAAAAATTGACTATTCAAAGTACTAATGCTACGCAGAGGTAGTTGCGGGCAACAGCTAGTTACATAATATATAAATTCACATGAAATATAAAACGCCTGTACGCTAAGAGCTAAATCGTTTTCCAATATGTTATTAAATGCTGAGAAAGCCTGTAACTATGGATAAAGTCTCTACCCCAAATGTTGTTTTCAACGTTGCTAATTCTCTCACCTGTCGAGCTCTGGATTTTCTTAGCTTCTTTTAATAAATGTTGCTTCAGTTTAACCAAGCTGCCATTTTTTTTTATTAAATCTAAATAGCTTATTTTAATACAATATTTTATTACTAGTTTCTGCCAGCGGCTTCAACCACGCGAAAAGCGTTTTCTTATCCTGAGGGTACAATATATTGGGCAGAAAAGTATCTTTAGTGCTAATCTTATAGCTTTCATCATCATCATATCAGGCGAAAGACGTCCACTGCTGGATATAGGCCTCCCCCAAGCGTCGCCACATTGACCGATCCCGTGCGTCTCGCAACTAGCTGATCCCCGCAACCTTCACCAGGTCATCGGCCACCTGGTGGAAGGCCTTCCCACGCAACGTCTTCCGGTTCGCGGTCGCCACTCCAGAATCTTTCTACCCCATCAGCCATCCGTTCTTCGCTTCGCCGTTCTTATAATTATAGCTATCTATCTCTATTCCGCCTTTGTACCCGTATTAATAAGTTTTCCTTGTAAATGTTTATAGCTTTTATGGTGTACATTATAGAATATTCTATTCTATTCTCTATGCATAATTTCATCCAGTTTCATTCTGGCGTAGTTGAGTAACAGACATACATCCACACACACATCCAAACCAACAAAACTTCCCATCCAAACGTTCACATTTATAATATTAGTTAGATTAAAAACCAAGAAGAATTACGTTACGCGCAAAAATAGTGGCTTTTGGATTTGACAGATAAAAACGAAGCTGTAAGCCAGGCTGCGAGCCTCTTCGACGCTGTTTTTTCTTACGGAATACCAAAATGTATGAAGAACTGTCAACTTGCTCGACATTGAGTAGTTCTAACTCACGGCCGTCACAGCTTAGAGCGCTAGTGTCGCTATTCGCGGCTTAGCGAATACCAAACTGTAGATTCGTCGCTGGCACAGCACTGCGCTCAAGGCTGTATCCTTAGAGAATAGCACTGCTGAACGCCGTAGAGCGAACACGTCGTAGAATCAGTGTCGATCCGTAATATTCGTAAGCAAGATTGTAACTGTGTCTATTTGAATAAACCCAGTGTATCGAATAACTTATGTGATTTCATTTGCACGATTGTACCCACCGACCTGCCCACACACGATGACTTAACCTAAGGGTTATCCTGATATTATCATCCTGACTTCCCGATGGTTTACATCTATCGGCCAGCCTTGATGCGACATATATTAGTCTATGATGTCTGTGCGAAATCAATTTTATGATTTTCCGGTGGTCCTTGAGCTAATATTTTGTACACACGTTTGTTTCTCGTGTCAATTTTTTTTAATATAAATCCTTGTTTAAAGTAATAAAAATATTATTAAAAAATTTTTTTTATTTTTTTATAAAATAACGATCAGAATATGACTCCACAAAGTCAGTTGCAGCTATTTGAAGAAAATTCTAAAATATTTTCAATATACAACGAATATTTTAGAAGGAAACCCGGTTTAACAGTAATGAAATATCATGAAAGCTTTATACAGCATATTTTTTTCTTTCAATCATGAGATGTATCTATCAAAAGTTCGAAGCTTCAGTTTACCAATTGGTACCTATTGGTCAGACATTCAACCGTACATCGAAAACCTTTAAATACTACTGTGAGATAAAGGCGATGACAATGTCAAATTGTTACCACATCGATGTACTGTACGAGTTTAGATTTTTTTATTGTTGATAGGCTGGTGTTTGATTAATACGAGTATCTCATCTGATGGTAAGCGATGATATGGTCGACGGTAAAGCACGCTTGCCTAGAAGTAACCTATTTTCTTTTGACTTAAAGACCCAGGTTGTGTCTCTCGGGAAAGAGACTGTGACAGAGATTTTCACTCTTTAGCTGTACGCACATGAAAGTATTCCCAAAACGTTTAGTGCGTGTGGGTCAGTACGTGGTGCATACTTTTATTGCCTGAGAAGACGAAATAAAAAGATAAACCCATTTAAACACATTAGATGTGGGTGGCAGGATCTCTCATGTGCTTAAACGAACCTCTAATGTGTGATGCAGGTACAATAAGCACATTTTAATGGCTTTAGTTTTAAAATTATATATTATTTAGTAACGGCTTCACTCGCTTGCAGTTCGAAAATTATCCCACGGGAACCTTTCCAACACAAAATTGTGAAATTTTCTAGAACGCTGGAACTGTGTGTCCTTATTTCTAATGGAAAGCATAAAAATAAAATTTCATAGTTCTAGCAACAACAATTTTTCATAAAAACTGTCATCAACAATGTATTTTATTCTGTTAGGGGTAGAATTCCCAAAAAATAATTCCTTTTTTTTTGTGAATGTTGATGTTATGAAGGGCCTACTGGTCAGATTTTAAGTGTATACTTTTAATAGTTCATGATAAGATAAGATAATTATTTATTTTGTAAAACATGAGTACAGTATAAAGGTCTTATATTGATATGAGTTGGCTACATGTTTTGCCATTTATGGCGTACAAAATTAGTTGCACTAGAAAACGTTACAAAAATAAAATCACAATAATACTATCAAAATTTAAATTAAATTGATTTTACAATGTCAAAATTTAAAACCAATAAAAAATCACTATGTCACAATTTAAATTCAATTAAAAACCACTATGTAATTTTTTTTGTTTTTTTGTTCTGCGATTATGAATAAGTCAGCCAGGACAGTGTTATTTTATAAGTTTAAAATTCATACTTATATTGTAATTGCGACAGTAACTCGCCCTGTTTCTTTGTTATGTTTTCACGACTATACCAATTTTGATGAATTTAGACAATATGTAACAATATTGGTAAATTGGTAAAAATATTGTAACAATACGCAAGAGTATATCACCCACAGCTGTTGAATGATGCGTGTCACTTTCGTGCTTCCTCAACACATGTTGAGCTACATCATCATCATCATCATCAGCCTTTTTAATGTTCCCACTGCTAGGACACAGGCCTCCTCTATGTAAGAGGGAATGGGCTGTAATCTACCACGCGGACCCAATGCGGGTTGGTGTATGTCACATGTATTCGTATTTTTGTTTCTAGGACATGCAGGTTTCCTCACGATGTTTTTCTTCACCGTTTTGAGAGCAGTCGTGGTGAAATAATTTACACAAAGTAAAGCGCCTGCCTGGGTTTGAACCGACGATCTACATCTTATAAGTCGCGGCCGACACCACCACGTCACCACTGCACTACACGCTATCAGCTACATCCACTTTTGATTTTGTATTATCGAAAGACATTGGATTCATGATATTTTTGAATTTAGATAATAAGACAAAATAGGCTCTACCTGTATGATCTTTATGATTTAGGTCAGAAAAAAATAGGTATTTTCATTATAAAAAAAGTTTCAAGGCAGTCACATGTTAGGTCTTACACATGACAATACGCCGGCGGTAGCTGGCCACAGAAAGCAGAAAACTCCCAATATCATTAAATATTTCTGAAAGAAAATAAAATTGAATGGCATCTGAAATGGTTTTGCACATAACTACGTATATTTTTCTACTACCTTGTCTATTATGTAACACATCATCTAAGAAATTAGTTGAAAAAGAAAAGACGGATGAAAGGAGATTGCATGTAGCAAAGATGAGAATGTTAAGATGGATGTGCGGTGTGACGAGTTTCGATAAAGTGAGAAATGAGTAATTATAAGCAGTTTGAAAGTGGCGCCAGTGGCAGAAAAGTTGAAGGGAAACCGTTTGTCCTGGTATGGTCATGTGATGAGGAGGGGTGAAACGCATGTTACTAAAAGAGTTATGAATATAAATGTGGATGGATGGAGAGGAAGAGGAAGGCCAAAGAAAAGATGGATGGACTGTGTGAGGAGTGATATGAAGGAAAAGGGAGTCAGTAATAGCGTAACTGGGGACAGAACGGTATGGAAGAGGAAAACGTGTTGCGCCGACCCCAAGTAACATGGGATAAGGACAGGAAGATAATGACGATTGGATTAATTTTTCATTAAAATTAATAGTGTAATTTTATAAACACTGAAGATTTACAAAACTTAGTTCTTTTGCAAATTTGCTTTGCTATGATTAATCCAATCTCGAGTTAGAAAGAGCCATTTGCAACAGCTGACGATAATTAGCTAGATTACCGAGGATCAGCAACAGACAGATCTTTGAAACAAACGGATCTCTAAACCACCGATTTGAGACCCACTTTAATATTATAAATGTGAAACTTTGTAAGTATGAAAAGATTAGAAAAGAAAAAAAAAATTACACAGATATAACAAACAAAAAGTAAAGAAAAGCATATTGTTAAAATTATAACAATAAAATTGCACTTATCGTACCCATACCGAAAGGGTTACCAACTCTGCATTTGCTTGGTGTCAGACACGCTAGGTTGGTTTAGTCAGTCTCAGTCGGCACCCCGCAGAGACACTCAGGTGTGGGTAAATTAAATAGATACTTAATGAAATATTGGTTCGCAGAAAATTATTCAAATTCATATATTTATTGTTTGTCACAGGGTGAAAAGACTGTTCTTATTATCAGCATTTTTATGTCACTGTAACATACCAAATACAATATTTATAATATGTTTGTCGATATTATTGGCTATGTTAAAAATAATTATTAGTAATACAATTAAACTCCTAAATTGTCGGTGGTTGTTATGCATTGCATTGATTGTTTAGTCAACCTCATCTTACATTCATTAGTATACATAATAGTTGTTAAGGTCATGCAATTTTCAAAAAAGACTTCAAAAAATTAAAAGGAAGATTTGTTAATCGTTTTACATATGAGAAATTATTTTAGCTTTAATTTAAAGATATTTAATGATGAGATATTCTTAATAGAGTTTGGGAGTTTGTTATACATTTTAACTCCTATACCAAACACACTCGATTAAAATTTGACTATTCTACATTTAATGCCTTTAAGTTCAGTTTTGTGTCTCGCACTTCCTAACGTTTCATACTTATTCTATACTAGCTGTGCCCGCGGCTTCGCTCCCGTCAATTGTCTACCCTACTTACTTACCTACCTACCCTACCTGCGCCTTACCTACCCTTCCCACGCCTTAACTACCCTACCTACGCCTTACCTACCCTACCTATCTACCCTACTTATCCAACCTACGCCTTATCTACCCTACTTACCCAACCTACGCCTTACCTACCCTACCAACGTTACCCTACCAACCTACCCTACATACCCAACCAACGCCTTACCTACCCTACCTACGCCTTACTTACCCTACTTACCCAAACTACGCTTTACCTACCCTATCTACCCTACTTACCCAAAATACGCCTTACCTACCCTACTTACCCAACCTACGCCTTACCTAACCTACCTACCTACCCAACTTACCCAACCTACCCAACTTACGCCTTACCTACCCTACCTACCTACCCTACCTACCTACCCTACTTACCCAACCTACTCCTTACCTACCCTACCTACGCCTTAAATACCTTACCTACCTACCCTACTTACCCAACCTACGCCTTACTGCCCTACCTACCTACCCTACTTACCCAACCTATGCCTTACCTACCTACCCTACATACCCAACCTACGCCTTACCTACCCTACCTACCTACCCAACCTTCCCAATCTACCCAGCTAAGTGCGAGTCAGACTTGCGCACGAAGGGTTCCGTACCATTATCGCAAAAACGGCAAAAAAGTCATGTTTTTTGTATGGGAGCCCCACTCAAATATTTATTTTATTCTGTTTTTAGTATTTGTTTTTATAGCGGCAACAGAAATACATCATCTGTAAAAATTTCAACTGTCTAGCTATCACGGTTCATGAGATACAGCCTGGTGACAGACAGATAGACAGACAGACGGTCCGCGGAGTCTAATAGGATCCCGTTTTTACCCTTTGGGTACGGAACCCTAAAAAAGTAAAGACAGTTTTGCTGCCCGCCATCTAGTAGCTCTCCAGAACACTACACCGAAACGAAAACGTTGATTCGAAGTATAGAGTTGACACTCCCTGTCTACCTGCCACCCTAATTGACTTGGCTAATTATCCTTCCTACCTACAATTTTTTTCAAGTGTCATTCTGCCGCGGAGAACATTATCACCGCCATTCAGAAAATGATGTCAAATGCACAACGCCACCTATCGAATACGGAGTTCAACTGTCCGAAAATTTGAATTGCGTGTGTCACAGTTCAGAAACATGGCGTGTGTTGTTATATTTTACTTCATGAATACTTTAAATTCATCTAACTTTTGATAGAGTGAACCGATTGCGATGAAACAAAAACTAAGTTATACGATATAACAAGTTACGCATAATGTTTATGTATAAAAGTTATCTACATTGGCTTCGTAAATTTAACGTGATGCGCGCACAAATAAACAGACAAACAGACAAAAATTTCAAAAATGCTGGAAATGGGTTCTGTAGGTTATCTTTTAACACCCTGGCTATCTTGTATTTTAATATTTTCAATGTAAAAAAACGACTTTTCTACAGATTTATTATATGTATTGATATTGATGATCACGTTTTATCATCATTGCCGCTTCAAATATGTATTATGAAGTTAGAGTTAAAATTTTCAACCTTTTGAAAACTGGTCGGCATCAGAGGATCAGTCTGTCCAAGACCGCATTTGCTTCTAATGCACTTTTATTTGTTTAAGATAATAAGATAATAGGGTACCATATTTTAGTATAGAGCCTACATATGCATGGTAAACATTTAGTAAAGAACACTCATTTGTAACTTTTCATACTCATTTGTAGGTAAGTTTTTTGCAAACATAGTCAACCTGTATTCTCCAGTTTAGTCCAGAGATGTATGCCAAGAAAGGAGATGTTCGATTTTGGGTCATCACTATGTACACTACATAGATAAATAGGAAAAAAATAGAGGAATACCATAAAAATACTAACAAATTAATTTGAAGAAGGGTACATGCGTAAAAAATGATCATTTGATCAATTTTTTTACTACGATAACCTTATTTTTAGGGCAGCCATGGCAGTTGTGTTTGACATGACGTTCTACGACTTTGACAGTTTTAGGAAGTGACGTCTTTGAGTCATTCTTTGCTTTGGCTTTGAATTGGATATGTTTCGGAGTTTTTAGTGGTTGTTTAAGTTTTGCAACTCATTTTGCTACTACGGATATTGATTGATTGTTTCTCTGTTGCTATTGAAATCGTGTTGTTTTTTTAACGCAGATTTTACGAGGACACGTCAATCAAAATGTCATTGTCAAAATGACATTTTTTACATACTACTGATCTGATCCACCATGTTTATTAGATGTTGTGTTGCTCTACTTGATAAAGTTCATTTAAGTTTACATTGAAATGATGTGAAATTAAAGAAAATTAACGATAAAAAACGGTTACTATAAAATATAGCAATATTTACATAAAGTGTACATAGACCTGGCCCAGGCTCCATACATTTCTGGAACATCTCCTTTGGTGTTCTTTATTTCTTTTACAGCTTCACCTTTTAATTTTATGTTTATATTATTTGGTTTTTTATTTAGCAAAGGAAATATAGCACGTTTTAACTGACGTTCTCTCTATGAGGAACGTACGGAATTAATAACAGTAATCTGACACTGCAATGTCTATAGAACGATTTGTAGTAATAGGACTCATGTTGGATTAGTACCATGTAGGAGTACGTGGAAAATTTTAATCTGAATTACTGTACTGTTTCAGAAAGGATACCACGATAGCAATAATAACTGTGTTTTTATGACTCATGCGTGATTTAGGGCCAATGTACATTAATTTTTTCCAGCGCCGTCTACGCGCGATTCATGATCGCGCATAGACGCATATAGCATGGTAGCTACTCTGTTAAACTTGAAAAAGGCAGATTATTTGCTATTGCATCGCTGCAAACGCCCTTCATGCGCACGCGTTCTCCTTGCGAAGTAAATGGGCAAACCATGTGCGAGGACGGACTACAAAAGCGTATGTTTTTACCACTTGTATTTTACCTGCGTCTGTGTTTCCGAACGCATTCAACCCGAATCTCTTCAAAGTTAGAGTGAACAGGCTTCTTCTGGGTAAGCTCACTCCATCGTCGACTCTGTCTCTGTCACCTCTGACCTAGACTAGAGTCAAGTCACCCATCACAAATAAAAAACCGGCCAAGTGCGAGTCGGACTCGCGCACGAAGGGTTCCGTACCATTATCGCAAAAAACGGCAAAAAATCACGTTTTTTGTATGGGAGCCCCCTTAAATATAAATTGTATTCTGTTTTTAGTATTTGTTGTTATAGCGGCAACAGAAATACATCATCTGTGAAAATTTCAACTGCCTAGCTATCACGGTTCATGAGATACAGCCTGGTGACAGACAGACAGACAGACAGACAGACAGACAGACGGACCACGGAGTCTTAGTAATAGGGTCACGTTTTTACCCTTTGGGTACGGAACCCTAAAAAAACTGTATTGATATAACTGCGCGTTAGTAGTGTGTTTTGTTGCATAATATATGTCGTGGCCAGGTCTTAAAATTTAATACTTCATGATCATATCATGTCATGATCATGAAGTATTCAATTCAATTTGTATTTGTATGTATGTCAATCCACGTTTGGCGGTGGCCGCATATAAGTGCCAACAGGGCGTGAAAAAGTCGTAGTCTACAAACCATAATTTTATGAGCGTGTGCATGGCTCATTGGTAGCGATAACGGAGCGTTCGTACCGCGTTCCGATTGCCTAGTAAAAAGTGGTATGTTCGGGCCTTTACCGAGAACGTAAAATGGATAACCAACCTCTGTAAGTGCGTTCCAGTATTTGCTCTGGCTATCATTAGCAAATTGCACTCGATTCATATCTTGTAATAGCTTAGGACCGGTATATTTAGTAAATCCGGCGCTCACAAATGTTATTAATTCTGCGTTATTGTTTGTTCATTAATGACTTCGAGTTGATATAGGGCGGTGATTTTAATCGTGAAACTGAATTAGAATTGGATCCTTACTCACACAGTTGAGCGTTTATTTAGTATATTGAAGTTTTGATTAAAATACACCGTCTTTGTATCTTCTAATAATAGAACCTTAGGTATGGTATATTTCGAACACCCAACCGTATATATTATATACGGTTGGGTGTTCGAAAAAGGACATAACAATAAAAACACTTAGTAACAATAAAAAATGAAACCAACTTCCAAAAGAAAAGTTATGTTTCGCTTTGTTTTGGAAGTCGGTTCAATATTTATTGTTAAAAAGTTTAAATTTTTCTCTTTTTAGTTTGGTACCTTATATTATTATGAACATCATTTATAGCCAGAGGGCTTCCCATAACAATTACAACAAGCCTAATTAAGACTGGAATAATTGTTTTATTCCAGAGTCCCGGTGCCTAACCTTCCAGCTTCGTCACCAGATCAGTTCGATGGTACCATTTTAATTAAAACCATTTATAGAAATTTGCCTCATCACAGTCATTTAACTATTCGAGATATCTTATACCCCAAACATAATTATCATTGTGAACTTCCAGTGGCCATCTGTGGTATTGTTCATCAGTTCCGCTTCACCAAATGATACTTTCCGCAAATGCTTGCCATATTGATGTAAATACTAAAAATCGCTATATGTATTACACTGTATATATACCGTATATGTGTTATATACCTATACAATTTAAGGAGTTCCCTCGATTTTCATCCTGTCTTGGTGACGTGGGCACACCTCGAAAATATACCCTTTCAAACAAAAAAGCATTATGAAAATCCGTTCACAATTGACGGAGAAATCGGTCAACATACAGAAAAAAAGGATAAAGTTGAATATAGAACCTCCTCCTTATTGGAAAGTCAGTTAAAATGAAATTCAGTTTATAGCAATATAAGAATCGTTGTAATATACGAGTACCTTAGCTTTTGAAATTATGTGAGAATTAAATAAATTGATGATGATACCTATGAAGTTTAATTTCGCGAAACTAGAGTCCCGAACGTATGAATACAAAAGTAGTCAATCTACATAGCGTAATGAGTGAATTCCCCGAAGTATTTACACTTCTGGAAATTCATATACCTACTGTAGGATGGATCGTCAATATTTATGGAGAGCTTTTTTATTCACAAATCAATCTGGAATAGCCATTAAAATTTGCATTTGATAGTAAGCAACACGAGATAAATAATAACAAAGTATTGTTCATATTTATTTTAGGCTCGTGTTTGAATACTATCTCACCTGATGGTAAACGATGAAGCGGTCAACGGTGAAGCACCGTCTAGGCAAGAAAGAGTGAAGTAAGAGTGAATACTCCTTAGAACAAAATTGTTATTAATATATATGTCGGAGATGCAGAGAGATTTAAAACCGAAGTATAGCGGGTGTCCGCCATGTTGCACGTGGTTGAACAGAATCAGTGCGCACGCCCGGCGCGGTCGAGCTCATCATCATCATTATCATCATTTCAGCCGAAAGACGCCCACTGCTGGACATGGGCCTCCCCCAGGCGTCGCCACATTGACCGATCCCGTGCGTCTCGCATCCAGCGACTTCCCGCAACCTTAACCAGGTCATCGGTCCACCTAGTGGGAGGCCTTCCAACGTATCGTCTTCCAGTTCGCGGTCGCCATTCCAGAACTTTTCGGCCCCATCGGCCATCCGTTCTGCGAGCAATGTGCCCTGCCCACTGCCACTTAAGTTTGGCGATTCTTCGGGCTATGTCGGTAACTTTGGTTCTCCTGCGGATATCATCATTTCTGACGTAATCACGCAAGGAAGTTCCGAGCATAGCCCTCTCCATTGCCCTTTGGGTGACTTTAAGCTTTCTGATAAGGCCCATTGTGAGCGACCACGTCTCGGTCCCATAGGTGATCACTGGCAACACACACTGGTCAAAGACTTTTGTCTTGAGACACTGCGGTAAATTAGACGAGAAGATACCACGCAACTTCCCGAACGCCGCCCAGCCGAGTCGGATTCGACGGTTGACCTCTTTCTCGAAGTTGGACCTACCCAACTGGACCGTTTGTCCCAAGTAAACATAATCGTCTACAACTTCGAGTGTAGAGTCTCCGATCTTGATAGGAGTGGGTGTTACATGGGCGTTCACCATGACCTTGGTTTGGTCCATGTTCATTTTTAGACCCACTCTTTCGGAAGCTCTACTAAGGTCATCGAGCATTTTACTGAGGCTCTCCATGGTCTCAGCCATGACCACTATGTCGTCGGCAAACCGAAGGTGAGTGATGTACTCGCCATTAACGTTGATGCCAAGCCCCTTCCAGTCCAGAACCTTGAAGACGTCCTCCAGCGCAGCAGTGAACAGTTTCGGAGAAATGACGTCTCCCTGTCTTACGCCGCGCTGGAGAAGGATTGGTTTGGAGGTCTGATCCTGAAGACGGACTGACATGGTGGCGTTTTTGTATAGACACTTCAACACCTCAATGTACCGGTAGTCGATCTGGCACCGTTGGAGAGACTGCAGTACAGCCCAAGTCTCGATCGAATCGAAGGCTTTCTCGTAGTCCACAAACGCTAAGCAGAGAGGCAGGTTATACTCTTCGGTCTTTTGTATAACCTGCCGCAGCGTATGTATGTGGTCTACGGTGCTAAAGCCTTTTCAGAATCCGGCTTGTTCGGGAGGCTGGAAATCGTCAAACCTGCGCGCGAGACGATTCGTGATGACTCTTGAAAACAACTTGTAAACATGGCTAAGAAGCGAGATGGGCCTATAGTTCTTCAGCCGGGCATTATCGCCCTTCTTGAAGAAGAGTACCACCACACCCCTGCACCATGCCTGTGGCGTTTTGCCCTCGAGTATGACGGAATCAAAAAGCTTCTGAAGGGCCTTGAGGACCGGTTTTCCACCTGCCTTCAGGAGTTCAGCCGTGATTCCGTCATCACCCGGCGCCTTGTTGTTTTTAAGCTGTTTCAGAGCCATCCTAATCTCGTACAGGCTGACGTCCGGGATATCTTCGGTATAGTGTCGGGTCAATCTAGCTCTTGATGTCAATTTTATTGTATTGTATCGCGTCGCAAATAAACTAGTCTCACATTGGCATCTGTCAGATGTCAAACGCTACACGCGACAGATCATTGACAACCTCGACTCGAACTACTGACTCAATGACAGCTGTTATCGATTTAATTAATTGACTAAGGTACCTCAAACGCTAATAGATGGCGCTACTAGTACGTAAACAAGCCTTTTACTTCAGTACTCCGACATATATATACATTATTTTATATTTATTAATAAATTTCATAGGAAAAACTTTTTTCACCTCAACTCTTTGAAAAAGCTAATAGAAAACGTGCGCACCAAGTTTCAAACTCATTATCGTTGAACTTTCAGTTATCGTGTCAAGCATACCTAAATATTTTGATAGATTTTGATTTACGAAGACAAGGTACATTAACATTAACAATCTACATTCAACAGAACAGCAGTGTTAGTAACTTAACATCAGACCTGACTGAATGGAAAACCAATAAAAGACACTATACCACAGATGCCCGTAGCAGATGAGTGTATGTATCCTCGACCGGTCGTAGTAGTCTGTAGTACTGTGCTAAGGCGTAGCAAGCTTCTTTAATAATAAGAACATATCCTACATTCCTTGTATTCGTACTCTAAAATCTGACATTGTTTTAATATCGTTTAAGAAGCAAAATTTTACTGTAAACAATGGCCTCGTTCGAAAGTGTGCGTCTGTTGTTGTTTGCCTTGTCCGGAAATTGAATTAATTTTGCAGTCATAACAAACCAAGTTTGTTCCATACCATCATTGTATCGACGAATCCTTGAAAACAGTCAATGGCTTCGTTTAATTTAAAAGCATGATGGGACTTATCTTAACACCTATATTCTGAGTCCACCCACCACCTCAAATGATTAAATTGACAGTTATAGTACAAAATAGAAAGTTCACAGAAGGACCACTCCCGCCGTCCTCGAAAATTGTTACCTAAACTTGCTTGAGTCAATATAGTATCAACCCAGTGAGGGTTGGTACTATATTGATTCTGAATTTTAAAAAGGAGTGAATAGTTAGATTTCAGAACGAAAAGAAATACAACTTTGGGACTCGTTTAACTAAGAGTTTATTAGAATAAACGACCCGCGCTTACAGAGTTCGAAGTAAGACTACATATTCTTATTATATGATTAGGTCTTACATCTAAGCTGGTGGTCACTGGTGACAGCACATCCGCCATGTCTGGCTGATAAGGGCAAAAGTGCTGCGTCTGATATTATTACTCTACCACAGCGTCGTGGTGGAGTCTGTGTTTCCCGATGGCTACAATCTAGGGCGCTTTAAGTCAAGAGTGAATAGGTTACTTCTAGGCATGCGTGCTCCACCGTCGACCACATCATCTCTTACCATCAGGTGAGATAGTAGTCAAGCGCGAGCCTATAATGAATAAAAAAAATATAGATAAATAGGTATTACAAACATAAATACAACGATTCGTCTAAACATACATCAATAACACGCTTCTTTGCGCCTTAAAGGGTAGACCTAGAGCATCAAATATCCATTAAAGATTACGGCGCCACATATACAACGAAGATTGGAGGGAAACACGTAGGTAACATTGGTGTAATGATGACCCTACCAAAAACATAAAAAAATGTTAAAAGGCACTAAGCTCGACAAAAGTATAAATGTGAATAAGACGAAAAAGAGTTGAGATCTAGAAGGGTGACAAGTTTTATAGCCTTTCCTTAAACAAAGCTACAATATACAATTTCAACTATGGATGAATGGTAATTATATAATATGGAAGAACAGTAATATATAATTTTCTTATATATTGAATTTGTAACGTGTCATCTTAAGAAAATAATGACCGTAAGCATCTTTTTGTCATTTCAGGCTTCCTTACATGGGCTGTACTATACATCGCTTACTGACCGTGTGTCTAGATTAATCTATCTATTGCCAACATTAGAACCAAAAAGCTAAATAGAAAAATTTCAACTAGCCAAGTACGACGTTACCATCTTTATGCAGATGATCTGCAATTATACTCGCGTGCTCCTCTCGGAAAGCTGTCTGAAGCTTTAGAAACCATCAATCTTGATCTGGCTCGCATTTGCGATTGGAGCAAGAGGTATGGGCTTAAGGTAAACCCCATAAAGACTCAGGTAATAGTAGTGGGCAGTCCTAGAATGGTTTCTAGGATCAACTGGACGATTCTTCGCCAAGTTATTTTTGACAATGCAGTAATTCCCTTCAGTGAGAAAGTTAAGAACTTGGGGACATTCATCGACAGGAACTTCTCTTGGACTGCCCAACTGCAGGAAGTTAGCCGCAAGTTGTTTGCATCTGCTGCAACTTTGAGGAGACTACGTAATTTTCTGCCAACGGCCACCAAGATTGCGCTTGCACAATCTCTTCTTCTTCCCATCCTTGATTATGCTGATGCCAGCTATCTTGATCTTACCCAAGAACAACTCGATAAACTTGAGCGGCTTCAAAATTTTTGTATAAGGTTCATATTCGGTTTGCACAAATATGACCATGTTTCCGAATTCCGTGTAAAGCTCAAGTGGTTGCCAATTCGCCTTCGCCGGAATACTCACATTCTTTCTCTTCTGTTTAATGTGCTCTTTACTCCTTCCACCCCTCTTGACCTCAAGGATCGTTTCCAGTTTATCTGCGATTCCCACACGAAATCTCTAAGGTCATCAGTTAACTTGCGACTTAAAATGCCAATGCATTCCACAACTTTCATGGATAAATCTTTTTCTGTCCAGGCTGCTCGTCGGTGGAATGCATTGCCTGACCCGATTAAACGTGCTCAGTCGTTGCCTGTGTTTAAAAGACTTGTCAGGGAACATTACTTATCGCTGTAATCGTGCTCTTAGTATTTTGTCTATGATTGTCATACGACTTTTATTTTTACGGTTTATATATCAAATATGTATTTATTTATGTATCTATTATATGGCATATATATATATTTGTATTTGTATCATTGATAATTATATTTATTTTTGTATCATTGTATTTTTGTTGGTATTGTTGCACCACAGACAACCCCATGTCATGTCCACGCATTCACTGTCCATTCCAGGTTGCCTGGAAGAGATCGCAGAATGCGATAAGGCCGCCCATTGTATATTTATTTTAGTTTTAAGTTTCAATTATTCCTGTATTTTCTGGTGTACAATAAAGTGTATATAAATAAATAATAAATAAATAAATAAATACGAGTCGGACGCGTGCCTGCCGAGTAATCCGCAGGAATTATGATTTTCGTTTGGTTTCCCTGTTGAATATGAGTGAGGCCGGTTATACCTCAAAATATAAATTAATTAAAATAGTCGTTACTATTTTTAAGGCGACAACACGCCCCAGCGACCTTGAGCGATTGGGAGGAGCTTGCGCCGCACCCCCGCGACCCCGCAACTACACGCTCGTAATTTCGTAGGGTAACCATACGCTTCAGACGGCGAGGACTACTGACCGTTTTTGTTTTGATGTAGTGAGAAATAATAAGGTAGCATTCTGATAATAAATATTATTTTATTAGTGGTAAGATCCTACTAATATTAAAAATGCGAAAGTATGGATGAATGGATGGATATTTGTTCCTCAATCACACCTGGCACAGAGACAGATTATAGTTCGAAATATATATTTATATATATATATAAATATATATATATATATATATTTTGAATATGTTTAATTTAATTTAAATTTGTTTTATGTTATGATTGAAGATGTAATTTAGTTTAATTTAATTGTTAATTTAATTTAATCTTAGGTACCTGTTTACCATGTTTGATATAATTTATAAACCTATATTTTCTTTTTTATTTGACTTATCTTGATTTAAATTTATTATAATTCTTTATTGATAAATAATATATGTATACAACTGAATATTTCTAATCTTATGACTAATAACAAAACAAAATTACATACAAAGGGGAGAAGGAAAGGGGCTCATTGCGCATCAAAAAATTCGTCCACATCGATGTCAATGGGATACGTGCCCAGAACGCTGGGCAATCAATCAATCAATTTATTATTGATTTTATTTAACGTTATGGTTGTTTTTTTGATTTTAATTCAATTTACTTTATTTTATTTTTATTTTGTTGTAATGATGATTTGATTTTAATTTATTTTTATTATGATTTCATTTTATGGTCGGTTAATTTTAATTTTATTTTAATCTTGTTTTGATTTGATTTGTTTTAATTTATTTAATAGTAAGTGTAAGTGTATGTGCATGTAAGATTCACATTGAGTAGATGTCAATCAGATTTTTTGTGTAGTAATTAATTTTTTTGCACGTGTGATTGTACATCAGTTTTGTGAATTATAATAAAAGAAAAATATATCACATTTATTTCATCCCGGTAAAATGTTCCCTTGGAGTAACAAAACACAACACGCGGGTGTAGCCGCTAGCAGAAGCTAGTGGTTTATATATTTACGTAAGTAATCAATGTGCTCATTCATATATAGGCAACTAGCTGTCCCCCGCGGCTTCGTTCCCGTCAACTAGCTGGGTAGGTACCTACCTCTCTCTCTACCCTCTCTACTTACCTACCTCTCTAACCATACCTACCTACCTACTTACCCTACCCTACCTACTCTACCCAACTCTACCATACCCTACGTACCTACCAATAAAATACTATAAATAGCCTATGTCCTTCCTCAGAATGCCATCTATCTCCTTGCCAAATTTCATTGTATGCCGCTTAGTGGTTTAGACGTGAAAAGGTAACAAGTAACGTAAAGGTAACAAGTGATAGGTAAATAGTGTAAAAATAATAACAAGTGATATAAACATAAAATGAAGACATGTGATTTGTGTGCATGGGCGGATTCAGGAGGGAGGGGGGGGCAAGGGACACTGGAAATAAAATGGTGTGAATTATTAACATTATTTTATTTTTAAAAGTTATAAAAACATAAAATTAAGAAATGTGATTTGTGTGCATGGGCGGATTCAGGAGGGAGGGGGGCACGGGACACTTGAAATAAAATGATGTGAATTATTAACATTATTTTATTTTTGACAAGTGATAAAAACATAAAACATAATTCGGTCACTTTGTGAAAGGATGATGGATCCCCCTCAGATATAGTTGTTTCAATTTCTGCAGAACTGAAATATAATTACAATGATAAATATACGGAAACAATCCATGCTATATCCGCTGGGGCAAAAAATAAAAGATGAACAAACCATAATAAAGGTTTTAACAGTGTCTTCTTTGTTGACAGGCTGTCACTCAAACATCTAAAATAAAAACATCATGAGATGCTTATTTCATACAACAACCAAATACCAAACACTCATATGGCAAACATTTAAATTATTATTTTACTAACTATATTTTACAATAATATTAATATTTTAATGTTTGAAAAAAAAAATGGTATTACTAAAACCAAAACCAATAGCCTACATGAAAACCATTTCCCCTGCCCAACTGCCGGTATCCGCGCCTGGTGGTGCCAAATATAAAACTCTTTATAATATATAAATAAATACTCTTTTACTAGTAAAAATGTCTAAAAACTATAAACAGTACTAATTGCGTGAGTGAATTCGGCAAGGCAAAGGGTTTGACCCCATGAAAGAACTTGAACAATTAACCAATCACAAGCGAGATGAACGACGCGATGTGGATTGCCGTATATGTAATTGGTCGATTGTTCATACTCTTTCATGGGGTAAGACACTTTGCCTTTCCGAATTCACTTACGCAATTAGACTGCTGATATTATATAATGCAAAATTTACTGATACCTACATTATAATGTTTAAATAATACTAAAGTCGGCATATTAAATTAGTTACCTATGCATTTACCTGTCGGTACTTATGTCCATATTTTCATGACCAATAAACGGAGTTGTCTTTTTAGGGTTCCGTAGCCAAATGGCAAAAACGGAACCCTTATAGATTCGTCATGTCTGTCTGTCTGTCTGTCTGTCTGTCCGTCCGTATGTCACAGCCAATTTTTACCGAAACTTTAAGAACTATGCTGTTGAAACTTGGTAAGTAGATGTATTATTTGTACATGACGCACTGCCACAAAACAGACCCAAAGAATTACATCTCCGCATCCGGAGATGTAATTGAGGTACAGCACGGTCAAAATAAATGTTAACCTCGCTGGATTACGAACCCACTTCTGCCTACCCGCGCGGCGCCCTACGTTTGTCCCGAGCGAGTCGAAAGACAGAGTGACGTGACAGCGCCGGGTGCACAGTTATTTTCCCCTAGCAGTACGTACTTGCAGTGGAGCACTATACTTACAACTATGCCAAATTGCTAATAATTACATTCGCATACTTTTTGAAACTGTTATCCGGACTGTCCCTACTAGGATGGTGGTATGGTTACATTGAATGCAATGGCAATACTCACATCGTCTCTGTATTTATATCTAGATAGTCTTTGTTATTTGGTATTTTTGTAAAACAGAAAAAACATAATTATTTTAATAAAATAAAAGTATGTTTATTACAAATTTACTTTATATTTATGTTACGTGTATTTTTTTATTTAGTTACCTATACTAATTTAAACTTTAGGAATACATTATTGATAATTAAAATATGCCACGTACCTAAGTAATCTATTTTTTTTCATTATAAGCCACCTCTTTTTCAAAAATTTGAATTTACCGCCCATTTTAGCGCGACCCTTATAAACGAGCAAATAAAATAGTGTCCTTTTGCTCCGAGCGGGCGAGCGTCGGCGTCTACCCGTGACAGTGGTCAGCGATGCACTGCCGCCCGTCGCCCGGTGGGGCCCCCGCTTCAACGCGCACCAAGTTTAGTCGGCAAAACTAATAACATTTATTTACTAATCATAATTTAAAAAAAGCCCTAGATTAAAATTTTGATAATTAAATTGCCTTTTAGATGGTGAAAGTTTCATAAAAATACACCCAATGGTTTTTGCGTGATTGTCGATTTTTGGTCCGCGTTAGACATTATTTTGCAAATTAATTAAGCTATGTTACACTAATATATTTTAAAATGTACTCAGATGAAATTATTGAGGAAACGCTCTAGTATAACATATATTTTTTCCAAAAAATTACGACAAGCCGTTTAGGCGTGATTCTCATTTTAAAATCAGCTACTCAAGGGAATCTGCGCCTTAATATGAATATGGATTCAATATCAGCCTCACGATCCGACAACTAAATACCGTATGACATAATGCTGTGCAAGTAACTAAAATAGATCAAACGCGCGGTTTCTACTACCGTTAGCTGTCTTATCTTTCTAACAGCATAAGCGGCTGAGCTCAGCCGACCCGCAATAGATGTTAAGAAAGTGTATTTTATTATTTTGGTAAAAAAATTACCTCTGTTAAAGATAAAAGAGTGATAGATTAGAATTATATTATTTATTATATATATGGCACAGGTTTTACAAATTAGTAGCTAAAAATATTTTCGTCGACCGTGACTGAGCTCTTTCCAATATTACCTGAGAATCCCTGTAAAATACGTAATGTCAGTGTGTGCGTGCAAAATGCCGCTTTGTTCGTAGAGAACTCTTCGTCTGAGACGTGCTATAGCTTGTTATTTATTGACATTAGACTGAGAATATTTCCCGTTGTTATCACGATTGAGTCAAGTGCAGGTCCATTAACTAACTTGTAACATGGACCTAAGGGCAATTAATACAGTATCATGATTATAAAGAAAAAAAACTTTTTTTTTAGACGTTGCCAAGTCACTTACAACAATGTCTAGTCATCTTTTTTACACTACAGCAAATTTCTTACCTCAGAAAAGGCCAACCATCCTTTGGACAAAGGAAACACTCCGTTCGTAACCTGTTGTAACCTACGACTAGAGTTACCATTTCGAAAATTTATAAGTCCTGACCAAAAAAAAAAGGAATTAAAAAAAAGTCCGGTCATTTTAGCTAAAAAAAAGTATAAATCCAAAGCCGACTACAAAGAAATCGCGATCTGAAACTATGAAACAAGAAATTATTTTTAGAGGTTAACCGGGTTCGTAAGAAAAAATCAAATTTTGACATCCAAGTGAAAAATCCGGAAAAATTCAAACTCTCTAATCCGGACAAAGACCGGACACAAGGACAAATCCGGATGGATGCTAACCTTATATATGACCTAATTTAACGTACGTTGGAGGCACGTTTTTCAAAGCGACCTGCCAGCTCCAACGATTGCTAGGAAGTTTTATTCAGGAGTAAAATGCGCTTGGCTGCATTGATAACTTTTAGGTGATCAAGACAGTCACTTAAAAATTTTACTGTTTCACAAGTATATATGAAGATTTTTATTCAGTTGGAATAATTTTATTATATAGAACAGAATTGAATTAAAAATGAGACTAATAACGTACCTTTTTACAAACTATATAAAAGCGCGCATAAAAAAGGGGAAAGGGGCTCATAGCGTAACTAAAAAAATCAGAAGCATACAATCTTATTCTAAGACCAGAAACGAATTGAACTTATTTATTTAACCATTTATGCACACACATAATATACAGACAGAAAGAAGGAAGAGAAAATAGATACATAGGTGATACTTATTTCTATAGAAATCACTTCCAGCATATCTGCGAAAGGAAAGATGAATAAAAGAGTTGTAGACATTTTGTGAGGGGAAAAAAATAAAAACATAAAATAATTCAGAGATAAGTAATATACAAAATAATAAATAAAATTTACTGTCATAGACAGACATACATATCTGTAAAATAAATATTATAGCAATAAATACTAATACATATAAAATATAATAATGCATACTTACATCCTTCTATCTTAGTTCGATGGATGGGCTAGTAAACATGTTATAGGCATTAAAATAATATTTTGTTGCTCATCTGTGGTCTGCCAATAAATTTGTGCGTACGTATCACTTATCTGCCGTCGTTACCTATCCAAAGTAAAGTATACAAACAGTATGGAAACTATCTACAAACGCTCGAAACGGCACACTCACACAAACATACGCACCGACGAGACCATTAAGGCACTTCTGCAGTGCTGTCAGTAGTGCAAGCCGCTAAGGGGTCTCGTCGATGCGCATGTTTGTGTAAGTGTGCCGTTTCGAGCGTCTGTAAATAGTTTCCATACTGTTTGCATATTTTTACTGTTGTAACGTTACGTATAGCGCCGGAGAGCTATACGTAAGCCACGTTATTAAAATTAAGATAAAAGGTTAAAAAAAAATAATTAAAGCTATGAAATTAAAAAAGGATATAGAAGTATAAAAATCAAGGGCCGGCTTTGCGCGACGTCGGCAGCTATCCAGGCAGCAGCTCGGTCAGGAAGTCGTGGAATGTCCGAGGTAGGAAGGTGATCAGGCAGCAACGACGGACATGCAGGCAATCGAGCAGGTAGGCAGGTCAGCAGACACCACGGGTAGGTGGTCAAGGCAGGCAATCAGGCAGGTAGGCGGTAGAATAGATAGCAGGACGGATAGACAGGCAAACGGGTACGTAGACTCCGAGTGGTATGGAGGCCGGCTATGGCTCAATACGCCAAACAGCGAGGCCTTTGATGCCACGAGATGGCCGTTGAGGGTAAGTATCCAGGAAATAATGCTCTCGGGAACCACACAAAATATATATTTAATTGGAGCACTTCAAATAATAATAGTCTTACATAAGCTGATAATTCACCGTTTTAAGAGTTTCAGAATAGAAAAAATACACTTCGTATTCAAGTACACAGTATCAACCACTGTCCGCGTTCAGACCAGACTCTAGACTAAAAGAACTGAAACCCGTTTTTCATTCGATTTGCAATCCTTTCTAAATTTCAAATTCAAATCTCAATAAGACCAGAGCGAATAAAAACGGCTTTACAAAGGCGGGTCAGTCTGCTCTGATCTTACAATAATGTACAACTAGCTTAAGGAAAGGTCTAGGTATTATAGTCCATGGTACCTATGGTATGTCTATGGCTTTAAGAAAATAAAATAGACAGACAGATGTCATGTCAGACAAAAACGATTACAAGAAAAAATATTACAAGAAGAATTATAAATTACGAATATAATTTAAGTTTAGATATTTAAAACAGTCAGAGATTATTAAAATTGGACCTTCAATTTGGTTACCTAGCAACATTTGATTGTCACTCTTGCATACCTATTGATTGTCACTCTTGTGTCAAGAAAAAACACGTGGTGTTTTATAAACTTTTATTGTAAAATATTCTTCTTGTGTATTTGTGATTATACGTATTTCTTCACGCTCTGTTACTTTTATCTCCAAAAAGTACGGTAAGGGCCCAGCGTCCAGAAGTGTAAAATGGAGCTTTCAAAAATACAGATCACAAAACTTGATGGCCACAATTGGGTCGCCGGGAAATACCGAATGGATGCCTTACTAAAAGGCATAAACGGAATTTGGGAGATTGTGGAAGGTAAGGCACAAAAACCGGCGAAACCTGCCGAAGGCAGTGGTGATGCCGTAGTTGCAATTTACTATAAAACTTTACGAGATTTTGTTACATTGGAGAGCACAGCCCTACTGCTGATAACAAACAATGTAACGGATGAAACACTAGGGAAAGTAATAAGGTTGTCCACTCCCAAGGAAGTATGGAACTGCTCAAAGAGGAGAACGTTGAAATGCCTGAAGTTCTCTTGATTTGTAAGATCCTGGATACGTTGCCGGAAACTTATTTTTCGTTCAAGTCTAGTTGGCTATTGATGTCTAAGAAGGAAAGAACAGTAGACAATATTACGGCCCAACTGTGTGCACGTGAAAAAGCGCTGAATGCGAAGATGGCTGACACTGAAACGAGTGAAAGTGCGCTTTATGTGAAAACTAATAGAAAGGTTGCTAAAGGAAATGACCGAAGAGACCAGCAAAATAAAAAGAGGTACAAATGCTTTATTTGCAAAGAGTCTGGACATCTTAAGAAGGATTGCCCGAATAATGGGCAGAAAGAGAAGGAAAATAAAGCTCACAGTTCCAACATGTTATTGACAATGGATTCAACAGATTCTGGGACTAACCGTGATTGTGATCATTGGTACATAGACAATGGAGCGACACATCACGTCACAAGTCGAAGAGATTTGTTTCAAGATTGCCGGAAACAACGGCTGACGGAAACATGATAAAGGCTGTTGGAAAAGGCACAGTCCGTGTAAAGGCCAATGTTAAAGGAAAAAGCGACTTCCTTTTGTTAAGAGATGTTTGGTATGTTCCCCAGATTAGCAAGAACCTTTTCTCTGTGCTTAGTACACAGGACAAGAACCCACAAGTATTTTTGAGTCGCGGGTTACAACATGTTCCATGAAGATCAATGGTAAGGTTGTCTTAACAAGAAAAAGGCAAAGATATGGCGGTTTGTACAAGATAGACTGCAAAGCCATATGTGCTGATTTTTCAGTCAACTTAATTGAGCATGAAGATACGCTGCAAGTATGGCACGAGCGTATGGGACATCAAGACAAGAGACATATCAAAATATTGATAGAGAAGGAGTTAGGAATAAAGACATCTAACAGTGGAGATTTATGCGAAGGTTGTATCTTTGGTAAAGCGCACAAGAAACCATTTGGTGTTCGCGAAAAGGTAACAAAACCTGGTGAGCGCATACACTCAGACGTCTGTGGACCTTTTCCTTGGAGTGTCTCTGGATTTCGATACTTCGTACGGTTTAAGGATGAGTTCACACGATACAGATATGTATACTTCCTTAAAAATAAATCTGAAGTTCCTGAAAAGTTGAAACAGATGATGTCTGAGGCAAGAAACGCTGGACATACTATTATCGAGGTTTTAAGCGATAATGGAGGCGAATACGATAACAGGAAAGTACGAGATCTACTTGGACAAGCTGGAATAAAGCAAAGACTTATCATGCCGTACACTCCAGAACAAAATGGGTGTAGTGAAAGAGAAAATCGCACTAAAGTCGAATCTGCTCGAGCGATGATGCACGCGCATGAGGAGATCCATTAGAATTTGTGGGCTGAGATGGTAAACACTGCTGTTTACATACTAAACAGGACAGGACGTACTTCAGTGAAACACAAGTCGCCTTATGAACTGTGGCTACACAAGAAGCCTCAGATAAAGCACCTGAGGATAGTCGGTTCACCTTGCTTTGCGCATATACCAAAGCAGAAGAGAAGGAAATTGCAAAAGAAAGCTACACGGTGCATTTTAATTGGATACGACAATGATGACGGATACAGACTTTGGAATCGGGAAAGTAATTCATTAGTCCGATCTAGGGACGTTATTTTCGATGAAAAAGCGCTAGAGACTTCGATGAATGAATACCCTGAAGCAGTCTGCAGTCCGCAAAATGAAATTGAAGTAGAACTTGGTAGAGATTTTGGTAGAGATTTGAGAGATAATGGACAAAGAACTCCTGTTATGCCTAATATTGATAGAGTCGGTGAAACTGACATGGATATAGGTGAACATAATCTAGATGTCGAAGAAGAGTTTCAAGACGCAGAAAATGTTATAACTGAACAGTCTATTGAATCAGAGGGAGATGGAAACGTTAACGAAGATGATAATGTCGTTGATGAATATCATGATGATGTCAATGATGAAATTATCGCAGTTGAACGTGAAGATGTGTTCCCGGAACGAATGATACTTCGAGACCGTTCATTGTTACGTCCTCCAGATAGATTCAAATACTTTGTTATGAACGCGATAATGGGATACAATGAACCAGAAACTTACAAAGATGCGATCAAAAGCCCAGATAAAGAGCTATGGGAAAAGGCCATGGACAGCGAAATCACTTCTTTGAAGGAAAATGACACATGGAAGCTTGTGAATCTACCCAAGGGCAGAAAAGCTTTGCCTAGCAAGTGGGTTTTCAAAGTCAAGATGAATGCTGATGGCTCCATAGACAAGTACAAGGCTAGGTTGGTGATAAAAGGTTTTCATCAAAAGAAAGGTATAGACTACATGCAGACCTTTAGCCCTGTGACCAGAATGGCAACTGTTCGTTCAGTAATTAGTCCAGCAGCGAGCGAAGGCATGTCGACATTTCGAGAGACAGTTCGATATTTCGACTGCCTTCCTGTATGGCTCTTTAGTTGAAGAGATCTTCATGAAACAGCCAGAAGGTTATAATGACGGCTCCGGTCAAGTATGTCTTCTAAAGAAGAGTCTCTATGGGCTAAAGCAAGCACCACAGTGCTGGAACCGGTGCATTCTAGATTATTTCAAAGAAATCGGTTTCAAGGCAAGTGAGGCAGATCCTTGTCTTCTGATAAGGAAGAGAGGATGTGGAAAGCTTATAGTAGCTCTGTACGTAGATGACGTTCTGGTCGTCGGATCAAATGACGCACTCATAGACGAGTTGATGGAGGAGCTCAAGCGTCGTTTTAAATTAACCACGAAAACTGCGTCTTATTTTCTTGGAATAGAGATAGAAAGCAGAGGAGATAGAATTAAGATATTCCAAACGTCGTATGTGCATAAGATTTTGCGGAGATTCGGAATGGACACCTGCAAACCGGTCTCAACGCCGATTGCAAAAGAAGGCACATGGAGCGAGAAAGTGGACATGAGTGGCAAATTGTTGGAGCCTTGGCTTACTTGATGGTATGCACTAGACCAGATATTGCATATGCTGTAAGTGTAGTTTCACGAAGTCTGGAAAAGCCAGAAGAAGCAGACTGTGTCCGACTGAAGCGTATTATGCGATTTTTGCAGTACACGCCAGATCTAGGTATTATGTATAAGAAAAACTACAAACAAGGCATTTTGGAATGCTATAGTGATGCTGATCATGCAGGAGATATCAGCACTGGTAGATCCACTACAGGAGTGCTGTGCATGTATGCAGGAGGAGCGGTGTCGTGGCTAAGCCAACGACAGGCAAGCGTTTCAATTTCGACCACCGAGGCAGAAGTTGTTGCCGCTAGTGAAGCAGCCAGAGAGACTGTTTGGCTATCTCGGCTTATGAGTGATCTTGTCGTTCTAAAAGAGATTCCATGCATAAGAGTAGATAACGAAGCTGCAATCAGGCTGGCTGAAAATCCTGAATTCCATCGACGGACTAAGCATATCCGAGTACGACATTTCTTTGTGAGAGAATTGGTGACTGGCGGTGAGCTAAAAGTCGACAAGGTATCTAGTGAAGATCAGCTGGCAGATATCCTGACCAAGCCACTAGCAAGACCGAGGATCAGAAAGATCTCTGACCTGATAGGTATTTGTTGAGAGGAGATATTAAAATTGGACCTTCAATTTGGTTACCTAGCAACTGCATACCTATTGATTGTCACTCTTGTGTCAAGAAAAAACTCGTGGTGTTTTATAAACTTTTATTGTAAAGTATTCTTCTTGTGTATTTGTGATTATACGTATTTCTTTACGCTCTGTACTTTTATCTCCAAAATAATATAATATATGTAAAAAAAAAAATTACATTATAATAATAATAAATCAAATTTTTATTTAAAACGTCACAGTAGAAAAATATTACAAGAAGAATTATAAATTACGAATATAATTTAAGTTTAGATATTTAAAACAGTCAGAGATAACTAAATATCATTTCCAGATGTAATAATACAAAGAATATATATAAAAATGAGTTACACAAATTGATGCGATATCAAAAGATGTGAAGATGGATTGTGGAGTGTTATGAAACGTAAGTAGATCTTGAATAAATACCACACTGTGACCTATTAAAACCCACGCTGAGGTGACAAATATCGATGTAAACCCGTGCACGTTGGGCTGTATTTACACGGCAATCATCGGCAATATTTTTCCTACTACTCCGTTATTTTAACCCCCGCCGGAAAAAGAGGGGTGTTATAAGTTTCACGTGTGTTGCTGTGTATCTGTGTATCTGTGTGTCTGTCTGAGGCATCACAGCGCCTAAACGGATGAACCGATTTTGATTTAGTTTTTTTTGTTTGAAAGGTAATTTTGTCGAGAGTGTTTTTAGCTATGTTTGATTTAAATCGGTTCAGCCGTTCAAAAGATATGGGCGTTTTACTGTTTGAATCAGAGTGTTTTCGCAAGATAAATGTGTCGGCGGTTTTTAAATTTTGAAATTTTACTTGTTCCTAATAAATTTCATTGCGGGATCCAAGACAGTTAAATTCATTCTCCGGGACTTCATCGAGCTGCATAGCCTCGGCGTTTTTCTGTTGGTTGCTACTGTTGATTCTGGCTTCAGGAGTTGCAGTGGTTTAGGAATAGTGCGGCGAGGAAGACCTAAAAAAAACCCACGATTGCCGTGTACTGCCCGTTCTTTGCAGTGAAATGCTGTGATCACACGCCACATAGCATAACATGTACTATGTCCGTATGTCCGTCTGCAGCTTAGCTCAGAGACTCTTAGTACTTTAAAGCTATAATTTGGCATGGATATACATGTTCATAAATCCGATATTGTGATAAAAATAAATCAATTTTTTTTTTTCTTTTTCCTACTATAGACGTAAAGTGAGGATGTTTTTTTTTTCTAATCCCATGGTGTGAAATGTGGAATATGGATCGTTGGATAGGCCATTCAAAAATACTAAGGGTCTTTTAAAACAATTTTTCGATTCAGAGATAAACGTTTGCGTAAAATTAAGCTAAAAATTTCAAATTTTGGTTAGAGTCAAGTGTCCCTCTGCCTGCGAAATAGTTGCTTTTGGTTATATAAAAAAAATCACAGAAGTAGTATATATATCAAAATTAAAAGGAAAACTATCACAGCTAAGTAGGCTTCACAAGTTTACGAGTAATAGTCGATCAACTTAAAAAAATATACTTGGAAAAGAAAAAAAAATTGTACAAGTGCCATTGAAAAATTACTTAAAGAACAACTTTCGAGAACAAAATATTAAGCACATTCAAAATTCCGTAAGAGAAAGAAACAAGGAGCGTGCTTGGGAGGATCCAGGGATGAACCAACCATTCCCCATGGCTCTAACGCGAGCTCGTATCGCAATTGACGTACTTCATGTAGATTATTGATTGCAGTTTATTTACGTTAGTTGTTTGTTCATTTGATTGAATAATTTGATTTTACTTTTTGGTAGTTGAGTAGGTTGTTTGAAAATACTCATACTAAAATATTTGTTATCAGTTTGTAAATATTTGGAGATTTTAACGAAGACTATCTACGTAACACATTTATTATAATCTCTTGCCTCTACCCGCGCTGGTACTCAAATAGATAATATTTTTTCAAACTTCACTTGCGAAGTTGGATTTTATAACTCCTGCTTAGTTACCATGGTCCTATGTAGGCCCGTTTTTAGATATTGTGAGCCGCTGAAATCGTTTTTATGTTCATGTAACAACAAAAAACCAAAACCCTAAACCTCTTCTTATTCCGTATTATTATGCAACTTCGGAACCCAATTACGGCGCGTGGCCCGATACGCAATTGGGCGGTTTTTTTAACAGTATCTACAGCGGGTTATTGCCGTGTGATCCTAGCATTATACAGAAACAAGAAAAAAATGAAATTTGAAATATTAAACACGTAATTATAACACAATATCTTGCGAAAATACCCCGAGTAAAATGTGCAAAACTTTTGAACGGATTTTCATTAAACATATCTAAGAACACTCTCGACAAAGTCAGCTTTTAAACAAAACAAATTAACTCAAAATTGCTTTATTCATGTAAGAGCTACAATGCCACAGACAGATACACAAAAAAAGCAAACATACAAATACACAGATATACACTTCAAACTTATAACACCCCTCTTTTTCCATCGGGGTTCAAAAAACATGCAATCCTGTACCCTTATTCACTGCACTCCTTCATTTTCGGGTGCTGGTCTTTTCCACCCGAGATCCGAAAGGTGTGCTAGAAAAAAAACCGCTAATTGGATCACTTGATTTTCCTACTCTGGCTTAGCGCAGCTCTGGTGGAAAAGTGCTATCGAAGCTGTAAAGGTATTTAGTATAAAGGTAGGTACGTGTAAAATTATATTGTTGTTTCACGGTTACGGTACGGTTACGGTTTGAAATTCGATTTCAATTCAACCTGAAAAAGGTTGAATTGAAATCGAATTTCAAACCGTATCTCTTCCGTGCGGAAGCTTTTTGGTACCAGAAGGAAAACATACAATATTTTAGCCGAGGCTTTGCTGCCGTATACCTATCGCGTAGATTCCGCGCATTTTCCTGAGATAAAAAGTAGCCTATGACACTGAAAACAATAATTGAGAATAGGCGAACACTAAGCGCAATTTAGTTATTAGAAAAAAAACTGTAAACACAAAAAAAGTTTTGTATTATTTTAATACAAAACTAGTTTTGTGTTGCTTTTGCAAGACAGTTCACAAGACCCAATTTTTTTTTTGTTTTCTCTCGTACAGATAGTTTATCAGTCCTTATTTTTTATTGAATATGTTTTTTCTACTTTCTTGTATAAATTATTTAAAGTAAGTAGTAGTACTTCTTAGAATAGCAAATGGCATAAAAATAAAAGTCTTTTCCTTTTGTAATATTAAATTTATCTGAAAAAGTATTTAGATCTTTAAAAAAATCTCTTAAACTGAAAGGTACTAAATGTATTCATCCAATGAGTGCAAACAAGATGGCGGTATCTTGTCTAGTTGAGGAGTTGCTATTGCCACTTTCTTGCTCTATCATGTGATCTGCCCCATCTTATCTTATCTTATTTAAATGTTTCCAAAGCTACATAAATTAAGTATTTCAAGTTTTAGCTTAATCAGATGCAATAATTTGCTTGAAAAATGAATTACTTGTTGCAGGACACACATACAAAAGCAAGGTAACATCGAGCTTGTACTAATAATAATAAAAATGACTATTATCGACCACGACCTTTGAAAGTTGTATGGCCAACATTTAAAACTAAATTCCTAGATACTGTTAAGTAAATAAACTGAATGAATGTTTGCACATTCAAGTTGGTCTTGCGATCAAATTATCAAAGCAAAATTCAAAAACATTGATTGGAATATCACTAATGTTAGTACCTACGAAAAACGGGTGTAGAGCAAAATACTATGTGGGACAACAATACGACACTAAATAAAAATAGGTACTGGCAATACAGTGCAGGGTATTTTGAAACTATCGAAACAAATCAAACTAATAAACAGAACTGATGGGCTGACTAAAGATTTTGCCGATTTTTAACTAACTATATTTTTTTATGCAAATAAATTTTATTCTATTCTGTTATTCTATTCTATAGTGACTAAATAAGTGAACATATAAGATATAATTTGTTGTATGCAGTCTATAATACATAGTAAGGCCCATAGGAAGGTTCGCGAAATATTTTCTTTACAATACTTCTACTTTTTAAGAAAAATATTCTGCAAACTTTTGAACCTCCCCTCCCCGAAGAGAACACTAAGCCAAATAACACTAAAAGTTACAAATTCTCTCGGTTGGAATACAGACGTCAACAGTTTACAGTGCCGAGAATTCTGTCCACTTAAGGACAGAATTCTCGGCACTTCAAGATGTATGTAGATGTGTCGTTTAGTAACATCTTGAAGCCCAGCCCTGGCTTCATCCGTGACTAATTATATACAAAAACCTTCCTCGTTTCTCACTCTTTCTATTGGTGAAAACCGCATGAAGATCCGTCTAGTAGTTTTTGAGTTTTTGCAAACAGACGCGGCGGGGGTTTTTCGCGCGTATCTTGTATGTATGTTTGTTTGTATGTTTATTTATTTATTTATTTATTTAACCATTTATGCACACACACAAAATATACAAACAAGAAGAAGAAACAGAAAAATAGGTACATAGGTGATGCTTATTTCTATAGAAATCTCTTCCAGCATACCTGCGAAAGGAAATATGAAGAAAAAAGAGATGTAGACATAGTGACATGTTTATATGTATGTAATATTTTTTATTACCTCATATCTTTCAAACCGCTAAACGAATTTATATAATTATGACATCGCTAGATACGTCTTGACCGCCTTGAAGGAAGTGTTCTTAGATAGGTGAACTTCAAAAAAAAAAACCGATCAAGTGCGAGTCGGACTCGCACACGAAGGGTTCCGTACCATTATCGCAAAAAACGGCAAAAAAACACGTTTTTGTATGGGAGCCCCTCTTAAATATTAATTTTATTCTGTTTTTAGTATTTGTTGTTATAGCGGCAACAGAAATACATCATCTGTGAAAATTTCAACTGTCTAACTATCATGGTTCATGAGATACAGCCTGGTGACAGACAGACAGACAGACAGACGGACCGCAGAGTTTTAGTAATAGGGTCCCGTTTTTACCCTTTGGGTACGGAAACCTATAAACAAACAAAGCGGTTTTTGGGCGCTATATTATTTAAATCCAATAATTTTTGCTTTCAAAATCATCGGGTATCAAAAGGTTTTAAGAGGTGATTACAAAAATATATACCACTTATATGTATAAAAGTAATTCGAAAAAAAAATATAACTAAAAGTTGTAAATAAAATAAATGATAACTAAAAGTTGTAAATAAAAAAAGATTATTTAAATTTAAAGCCAGTTTGCGAATATGTATTCTCCGACTGTATAGCATGATTTTTTCTTGTTTACAGCTTTTTAGTTCGATTCTTAAGCAATCGGGTTTTTTTATAATTTGTAGTGATATTGACTTAATGGAAATCAAGTTCTCGAAAACGGCTTTAACGATTTCCATACATTTTGCAATATAGGAATTTTCGGGGATGAAAAATCGATCTAGCTAGGTTTCATATCTGGTAAAATTCGTTATTTTCACCCGCGCAGAGCTCGGTCGCTCAGTGGCAAAATTGTTAGTTAACGTGTTTGTAAGAGCTCTCTGGTAATACTGACTGATCCCATCAAAAACATAAATGTGAAAAAGGGAGCCAAGTTCAATACTAAGAATATGCGCGGTTCTTGACTACGCTGATAAAAGAATTGGGATCTAAATGGGTGCCAAGTTCTGTATCCTGAAATTTATTTACAAAAACATAAAACATTCCAAAATAAATTTAAAAACACAATTTCTTGCTTTTTCTGCTACAACAATATTTGCTATTTTAAAATATAACTTCTTAAATTTGAAAAGTTGAATTATTTAAAGCAGATAACTTAGGATAAATTGTACTCTGACCTGTGTCTCAAGATTTGACTTGGCTGGTTTTCACAAATACTTTATCGGTTTTAATATTCATTCATTCGAACATTTTAATAAATACCTTTATCATTATAATTTGAACTGTGAATATTCATAACTTCTTCCAAATAAGCCTTTCTTAATGGTTGGTTACATTAATGTACAGTGTAAATTGTACACCAATGTGTAGTAAGCTAGTAGTAGCCGATGTGTTGTGTCATATAGTTTTTACCATAAAAAGTAAATTGCGTGTAACATATAGAAGATAAGTTTATTAGTCAAATATAAGATAACATGTATGTGAAAACTAGCTTGTATGATGATGATGATGATCTTGACTTAATACTATACCCATTCATAAACGATTCAACATTTTGCCGTAAGGTTGTTCGTTTTTTTGCCTCATATTTACAGCTAATTCCCCATAACAAAATCGTAATATATACGAAAGTCGACTATACTCTTAGTTATAAGTACTAAAACTGAAATGATTGGATGAAAAAAAAAGGTTTGTATTCCACTCGTTATATATTAACGAGAAGACCTTTAAATCCACATAAAAACCGGCTGTCATCAATTTTGATTGCTTGTAGCACTTATAGTGCACTTATAGTGCCTGTAATGTAAGAATACATTACAGGCACTATAAGTAAGTGTTCCCAATATAACCAATTATTTGAAAAATATAAAAAAATACTTGTTTCTGATTTATTCCTTTGTATTCACCGAAAACCGATAAAGTATTTGTGAAAACCAGCCAAGTCAAATCTTGAGACACAGGTCAGAGTACAATTTATCCTAAGTTATCTGCTTTAAATAATTCAACTTTTCAAATTTAAGAAGTTATATTTTAAAATAGCAAATATTGTTGTAGCAGAAAAAGCAAGAAATTGTGTTTTTAAATTTATTTTGGAATGTTTTATGTTTTTGTAAATAAATTTCAGGATACAGAACTTGGCACCCATTTAGATCCCAATTCTTTTATCAGCGTAGTCAAGAATCGCGCATATTCTTAGTATTGAACTTGGCTCCCTTTTTCACATTTATGTTTTTGATGGGATCAGTCAGTATTACCAGAGAGCTCTTACAAACACGTTAACTAACAATTTTGCCACTGAGCTTCCGAGCTCTGCGCGGGTGAAAATAACGAATTTTACCAGATATGAAACCTAGCTAGATCGATTTTTCATCCCCGAAAATTCCTATATTGCAAAATGTATGGAAATCGTTAAAGCCGTTTTCGAGAACTTGATTTCCATTAAGTCAATATCACTACAAATTATAAAAAAACCCGATTGCTTAAGAATCGAACTAAAAAGCTGTAAACAAGAAAAAATCATGCTATACAGTCGGAGAATACATATTCGCAAAATGGCTTTAAATTTAAATAATCTTTTTTTATTTACAACTTTTAGTTATCATTTATTTTATTTACAACTTTTAGTTATATTTTTTTTTCGAATTACTTTTATACATATAAGTGGTATATTTTTTTGTAATCACCTCTTAAAACCTTTTGATACCCGATGATTTTGAAAGCAAAAATTATTGGATTTAAATAATATAGCGCCCAAAAACCGCTTTGTTTGTTTATAGGTTTCCGTACCCAAAGGGTAAAAACGGGACCCTATTACTAAAACTCTGCGGTCCGTCTGTCTGTCTGTCTGTCTGTCACCAGGCTGTATCTCATGAACCATGATAGTTAGACAGTTGAAATTTTCACAGATGATGTATTTCTGTTGCCGCTATAACAACAAATACTAAAAACAGAATAAAATTAATATTTAAGAGGGGCTCCCATACAAAAACGTGTTTTTTTGCCGTTTTTTGCGATAATGGTACGGAACCCTTCGTGTGCGAGTCCGACTCGCACTTGACCGGTTTTTTTTTTGAAGTTCACCTATCTAAGAACACTTCAAGGCGGTCAAGACGTATCTAGCGATGTCATAATTATATAAATTCGTTTAGCGGTTTGAAAGATATGAGGTAATAAAAAATATTACATACATATAAACATACAAACAAACATACATACAAGATACGCGCGAAAAACCCCCGCCGCGTCTGTTTGCAAAAACTCAAAAACTACTAAACGGATTTTCATGCGGTTTTCACCAATAGAAAGAGTGAGAAACGAGGAAGGTTTTTGTATATAATTAGTCACGGATGAAGCCAGGGCTGGGCTTCAAGATGTAACTAAACGACACATCTACATACATCTTGAAGTGCCGAGAATTCTGTCCTCTTAAGTCTTGTCTTATGTTTTATGCTAAAAGAAGTTGACCTCAGTTCTGCGAAAATCACTATTTGTGTAATCTCAACTGTTGACGTCTGTATTCCAACCGAGAGAATTTGTAACTTTTAGTGTTATTTGGCTTAGTGTTCTCTTCGGGGAGGGGAGGTCCAAAAGTTCATAGAATATTTTTCTTAAAAAGTAGAAGTATTGTAAAGAAAATATTTCGCGAACCTTCCTATGGGCCTTACTATGTATTATAGACTGCATACAACAATTCAATCTAATATGTTCACTAGAATTCTAATAGAATAACAGAATAGAATAACATTTATTTGCATAAAAACTATAGTTAGTTAAAAATCGGCAAAATCTTTAGTCAGCCCATCAGTTCTGTTAATTAGTTTGATTTGTTTCGATAGTTTCAAAATACCCTGCACTGTATTGCCAGTACCTATTTTTATTTAGTATCTTATTGTTGTCTCACATAGTATTTCGCTCTACACCTGTTTTTCGTAGGTACTAACATTAGTGATATTCCAATCAATGTTTTTGAATTTTGCTGTGATAATTTCATCGCAAAACCAACTCGAATGTGCAAACATTCATTCAGTTTATTTACTTAACAGTATCTAGGAATTTAGTTTTAAATGTTGGCCATACAACTTTCATAGGTCGTGGTCGATAATAGTCATTTTTATTATTAGTACAAGCTCGATGTTACCTTGCTTTTGTATGTGTGTCCTGCAACGAGTAATTCATTTTTTAAGCACATTATTGCATCTGATTAAGCTAAAACTTGAAGTACTTAATTTATGTAGCTTTGGAAACATTAAATAAGATAAGATAAGATGGGGCAGATCACATGATAGAGCAAGAAAGTGGCAATAGCAACTCCTCAACTAGACAAGATACCACCATCTTGTTTGCACTCATTGGATGAATACATTTAGTACCTTTCAGTTTAAAAGATTTTTTTAAAGATCTAAATACTTTTTCAGATAAATTTAATATTACAAAAGATTAAATCCAAAAGGAAAAGTCTTTTATTTTTATGCCATTTGCTATTCTAAGAAGTACTACTACTTACTTTAAATTTATACAAGAAAGTAGATAAAACATATTCTTTTATAGTCGTAATATTAAATCAAGTTAGTCCCTAAAGTATTCTCAAAATATATCTGTGGTTTGATTAAATTAAACTGAAAGCCAAATAATGAAGTTGAAACCAAGTTTAAGTAACATTTAAGCTGACAGGTCGCTTACCACTTATCTTAGTAGCTATAGATAATAGAATATGCTTTATTGTTCACCAAAATTGAGAATGACGAGAGAGAGCATCACCACTTAAATTATTCTCATTGTAAGACATGGTAAGTAGGCTTTAACTTAAGCCAATCCGCCAAGCCTTGTTAACAAACTGCCAAGAAATTCTATATTCATAATTTACCTAATAATTATTTTTGTATAATTTTATTGTAGCCCTTGTCAACCGTTTGGCAAAGCGTAAGTCTGAAAGTATGGGGTAATTTATCACCGGTATTTTTTTTACCGGGAACGAGCTATCGGGACGATAAATGACATATTATATAAAGTATGGTTTTCCCAAGCTATACCCATTAAGGACATGGTCTAGATACATATTTAGGTTATTAGGCAGTGGCGGCTGGTGGATCATAGAAGTAATTGATCAGTTTACCAGCTCACTACGTGTTAGATTCGAATTCCGAGCTATAGCAAAATACGCGCTTGGTCGTGGAGTTGCGGAAACCAGCCCGTTTTAACCTAACCTAACCTATATTAAATTTACTAAAATTCACAGGAGCTTAGGTAAATCGGCAATCCATCTCGCTAGCGACTTCTAATTCGATGCTAACGCCATCTAGTTACGTGGTTGTTCAACTTGACTTGATGAGCGACTGTTGAACATTAACAAGTTGTATTATAAATAACAACATTTTGTATCTTCTAGGTATTTTTATATTTTATAAATTAAATCGATACGCCGATTTATTTTCGTAGAGGAATATTAGGTCACCTTTTTTTTTAAATCTGGTATTGACTGATTTTTTTGTTTCAATGGTATTCACAGAAAGTGCAACTATCCTAGGACATGGTGTTTATGAGAAACGTTTTAATTCACTTTAGTGTCAAAATCTCACACATACTGTCCCACAACTCAGTAAGTACCTACATTAAAAAAAAACAATAGAAATTAGAATATAGAGGTAACTAAAAGCTGCGATCAACTGCAAAATTGCAAGCAGCGCATTGTGTCCTAAATAAGCCCCGCGCCCGCCTCATTACCCAATTAATGTTGGTACACGACACGAAGGTAAATTTCGTTCGTCAAACCTCGCCCGCTCTCGGTAATTTTCGGTTCGCTAGAACGGCGCACGAGAGTGGTCATATTTTGCCGTACATTTATTATTGAACTATCTCTGTCTCACGCTCCATGCGTTTTATGTCGTATCTCGTAGAAGTTGTATGAGCACTCGCCGTGCGCTTTAGCCTACCGTACGGGGAATATTTATTAAAGCAATATATGTCTTATTACTTAAGCAAAGAGCTTAAATTATCATAATTTTGATAATATTGAATAGATCGTTGATCAGATGTTATTAAACATTTTTTTTTATAAACCTATTAAAATCTGGCAGTTCAGCGCACGAGTGAACGTTAGGTTCAGCTGCCCCTGTTATTAGGTTTCCCTTCTTGAATTACCTACTACCAGAGTCTGGCAGAAACTTACCTACACCCTATCACATGAAACTTAGTCACAAATGTGGGTACTAAAGGTACAACTCTGCCTAATCTTTGCAGGATCCGAGGCACTTGGCAACAGCTTGGCTTACACCAGTTATACTTGCAAACGTCCCTTTGTGCCTATTGGCCTAGCAGTGTGAGAAAACAGCTAGACAAATTAGTCAGCTCTTGCTTAATTGGAATTGGAAATTATGTTTTTTCTTCTTTCGTTTCTGATTAATTTCGTTGCGGGATAGTTGAATCTTTTCGCCAGGTTTTGTTGAGCTTTATTGGCTCGACGCTTATCTGGTCGTCGTTCCTGATTTTTCTGGCTTTCAGGAGTTGCTGTGGTTGTGAATAGTGTGCTTGTCAAAAAAACACTCAGGGGTGGTACTCACGCTCCGTAACTCTCTAAGATCCACAAATGACTGATACCAACGGATTAACTTTCTTTCCAAAATGTTGAGAGTTCTTCGTATGGAAATACGGTTACTTATCCATGGACTTGAAAGATTTGTAACCTTTACTTAGTATCCATATAATATGTACTTATTTTTTTAAGTTGGAGTGTATTTTTACAGAAATAGGGTAATTGACTGAAAATTAGTTTATTGTCCGTCAGGTAGATTATAATAGGACGATACAGTGCGTTTAAATATCGTGTGACGTCACGGTGGACTACTATTTATACTGACAAAGTGCCGTAACAAGCCCCCACTCCTGAACTTTGATACGCTTTATCTTTGTATTTATTTTTTTCTAAAGCCGTGCCCGGCTGCTAGTAAGGGAATGAATACTTAACTGGTTCACAGTCCCATGATCCACATATGGGCTGTTGTTATTGAATAACTATTGTGTCTGCTATGTGTACAGTAAGCCTCATAATAATTAATTATTTTATTTACCAAATAAAATACTTATAACAAATAAAGCAACAAATAAGAAATAATTTTTAAAATATCTTCGTTAGCGACAAAGATAAAATATGTAATTTCAAAGCTGTATTTTAGAAATAGAAGTCCGACGACGTCAAACAAAGACCACGACGCCCATACAACTGCCACAGAAAACGGCGTTTTCGAGATAGGGAAAGAAGAATTATTTGTTTCACTCGTTTGTTTTTCGATCAATGTTGTTTCTGCTTTCACTGTTAATACTCTATTTTTTCTATATCTATCAATAAACTGGTTAGATAAAATATAGGTTTATTTACATGTATATTTCCTATTGTATTAATATAAAGTTTCACGAGTTAATACGTGTGAAATATTTACTTCAATTGCCGCCATTTAAAGACTACTTTTTATTAAAAGAAATGACGTTAACGATACTGACGGAGTGATTGATTCATTTTGTTTTGAGTATAATGAGCACCGATTGATGGGACCAATTTTATGAGACCTGTTTGACGATTTGTTGACCTATGAAATTGTTTTTCAATATTCGAAGCTTTTCAGAAATCTCTATTAATGTCTGACGTTAATGAAACCCACGTCATTCATTAATCCCTGATATTAAATTTACCTCTGAGACGCTTTCAGCTACATAGATTTATTTTTTCATCGGGTTTATTTTTTTCTACATAATGTTTTTTATGACTTTGCAGAGCTGTGTGTTGGGACCAATTTGTGTAGTCTCGGCACGCACCTTTATCCGTAAAAATTACCTTACAATCATTTTTAAATTGTTTTTTTTTTCGTGTTTATGTTCTGTACCACAAAAATCCTTTATTGTAAAATGTGCCTACAACGCAAATAATTTATTTTGTTTCAGAAAATCATGAAGAATTTCGACAGAGCATGTGAATGATAGAAGATGTTCTACGACGGTGAATATGCTTTGGAATATAACCATTCGTGCACCAACTGCCACAATGAGTCGTTTTATAACAATAACTATACTTATCCGGACGAACTCATTTGTATTTTTCATACCGACGAGGATATTACGACGGGGCTTTTTAAAATATTTGTGTACGTGATGTATATTGCAGTGTTTGTGGCTGCTTTGGTAGGTAACGGATTAGTGTGTTCTGTAGTGCACATGACCCCGCGTATGAAGACAGTGACGAACTATTTTATAGTAAACTTAGCAGTGGGAGACATTCTGATGACACTGTTCTGTGTGCCGTTTTCTTTTGTGTCAATGTTGTTACTGAGGTACTGGCCGTTCGGTGCGTTTATGTGTAAGGCAGTGAACTTTTCGCAAGCGGTGTCAGTGCTGGTTAGTGCTTACACACTACTAGCTATTTCAATAGACCGGTACATTATTATAATGCACCCGTTGAAGCCACGGCTGGGCAAGACGGCTGCCAAGCTGGTGGTGTTCGCTGTGTGGAGCGGAGCTTTCATCACGGCGGCGCCCATTCCCATCGTGTCTACACTACAGAGGCCGTCACTTTGGCACCGGGCCTGTGAAGTGTATGTATTATAAATATGACCTAACCCTTTTGTTGCACTAAACATCCACATAGTTAAACAACAGAAACAAAATCTAATTTTGTAACTGCCACGAATTTGCCCCATGACACAGACAGTAAAATAAACAAGAACCTGACACGAATAAAGAGTACTTGAACTTGTTAGGATTTGTTGGTGCGTTGTCTGTGTTCGATTAATTAACTTTGGTAAATACACGCGTCGTACTTAATTTTGTTTCTGTTTGTACTGTATTTTGTCAAATGGAAAAGTACCAACAATGGCGGCACTGTATCGTGGCACGTGACGTTTATGAACTTCAGTTAATATTGACTGCTTTAATATACATATGGGGCAACAGATGCTATACAACATTTTAATATATATGCCTCGGTATTAATATAGGTTCAGCTGAGACTAAAATTCATTGAGCTAATAAGTTGTAACTTAATATTTTGTAAGTTGTCACAGGTGCCAATGTTATTTTTATATTTTGTTTTATCATTTTACGATGTACAATGTTTTGTTTTATTTTCTCCTGAGGCTTAAGACTAGATAAAGATTAATTATATCAGCGATAATGACTATCAAAATCGAAAACGTTTAAGTTTGACATACGGTACCGAAATTTCACGTGGTTGTGGTGTATGCTATTATTACATTATCTGTGACGTGACCATCCACAACATTCAACATTACATGATAGTATGCCACTTAATTTTATCTAGAACCTAAAGTATTTTTAATAATCGATGTGTTATGTTATAAAGAGACATATGCGGTGAGCAATGGTCCAGTCCGGAGAAGAGCCGGCAGTACACTTACGCGCTGTTGGTGCTTCAATTCGTGCTGCCTCTCAGTGCACTGGTGTGCACGTATGCACGGATAGCGCACACGGTGTGGGGCGGGCGCCCCCCTGGGGAGGCACAGGATGCTCGAGATACACGCATGCAACACTCTAAGCGAAAGGTTGGTAAATATACGACTATTTTCTTTTTCCATTTTCAGTTTTATCTATCATACTGTGATTATTGCACTTACTGTATATTGAAAGACCTAGCTCTTGTGATTCAAAATCTTCCAGAACAAGAATCTCGTCAGTACTGACGTTTGTGTCTAGAAGTGTTAAATAAAGAACAGTAGAAAACACAGTCCTTGAAGGAACTCGGAGTTTTCACACCGACTGCCACACATGTACCTATGTAAGAGTGACAGAGAAGACGTTTTAAATAGCGGAACTTTTTCCAAAGCTACGCTATTATTTTCTAAAATCAAAATCAATAATTTTTATTTCACATAGGCCTACATGGGCACTTATAAAACGTCGACAATGGGCACGGTTCGGGTTGGTCGATTCCTATGGAGAAGAACCGGCAAGAAACTCCATGGTTACTCTTTTAAAAAATTCTTCAATATCTAGGGCAAGAACAGGGAATGAAGGCAGAAACAGGCTTTTAATACATGCTGTATTAAAAGCCTGTTTCTGCATTCACTATTCACATGTCTGTGAATTGAATTAAAATTATAATGGGATGATATTTATTCCTTTACTATTTTGATAACTTTTTATAAAACTACAGTGCTACAATGACTTTTGGTGCATGGCCAAAATCTAAACTAAAGCCATTATCATGTTTTCAAGAACTTTTGTTTCTTGATGCATGACTAAAGATAAAATTCTATTCTATTTTAATATAAGGTCCCGCGACAATTTCACAAATGTTCACCAATGAAACTCCTTGTCAATGTCATCCATACTCCAAAAGATCTTTGTAGCACTGCAGTTGATGTAAAACACGTAGGTGCTTACCACAAGATTTGATTCAGTGCTCATTTGAAACGTGTCAAACTAGGCAAACGGCGCGGTGACCGCAAATTATTTGCGTCGGCGACCTTTAATCAGCGGATTGGCGCCGCCTCCAAGTACTTCGTTTGAATACGGCCTGATATTTTCACAGACGATCACGTCGCCGTCCAGTCATAAAAGTGTAATCAATTTGTCATTATCAATGGAGATTAATGAATTGAAATGACCCGATTTAACGGATAGACGCTTGATATATTTTTCACGGGTTTTTTTCTTACGTTAATGTACCTAGTTGATTCGTTTAAGCAGAGCAATATTGGTCATTGGGCCACTCACATTTATTGAAACTCTTAATTTTTGAAAATGGGTCTATGATCGTGATAATCAAAATGCTTTGCTATTGTGAAACAATAAAGTTTCGTGCCCACCGAAGTAGGTTCGCCTGCTAATACAGAGGACTCAAACATAACTGGTGAAATGGTATACTATAAAACTACCTCTGCTTAACCCTTCGGGAATTACAGCCGTTATGTACATGTTATGTAATAAAGTTTATTGCTCGGGTTCCCCACATAGACATGTTAGGGGAAGGACTCTCGTAAATTTCGGTTTTCTCAAAATAATGTGTGACCTGTATTTGTTATGGTTGGTATAATGTGTTTACGTTTCTTGCAGATGATCAAAATGATGCTGACCGTTGTGACCGTGTTCACGATGAGTTGGTTGCCGCTCAACATCTTCATTGTAAGTAGATTTTATAAAAATAATTCACGTGGGTATCCTCGTGCTAAGTCACGAGAAACGACTTCAGTCTCCCTGCAAAAATCCATCACATCTTAACTTGTTTTATCAGTTTTTTTTTTAAACTTCGAAGTAAAAGTATTAAAAGTACAAGTACTTATTACCCGAATGCCGAAAGAAGGTAATGTGTTTACCAGTCTATGTGTGTATGTTTTTTCCTATGTGGCGTTCTAGAGACCAAACGCGTTGGCCGATATTGATGATTTTACGACATCGCGAGTTTCATTGGCTACATTAATATTGGAAAATAGTAAAAATGGCTGTTTGAAGCGCCATATTTTGGGGGCCCAATTTTTTCTTTTTTACCTATCGTGTGGGGTGTCAAAATAAAGGGATAACGGAGGTGATTTTAAAAATATATATCATTTATCTGATTAAATGTACCTACAATGACAAAAAAATGTTAACAAAAAAGTTAAAAATAAAAATTTTATTAAAAAATCCCGACTGCTTAAGAAGTGAACTGAAAATACGTAAACAAGAAGAAAATCATGCTGTACAGTTGGAGGATACATACTAGCGAGCTGGCTGACCAAAACCAGATGTATCCTCCGACGGCACTCGCGTCTTTTGAGTTCTCTTAATTTGAATTTTGTTTTATGAAAACGTACTAATTTTGTTGTTAAAACTGAAATAATCTTACTGAAAAGATTACAAGTTAGAGAATTCACCTGCAGCATGACTTCGCCCACTGCTGGGCATTGGTTTCAATAACGAACTAATATTTTTACACGTACCTATAGTTTAAAGCACTCCTCGTGTGCCTTGATGTGATGTCAGTCAGCCGTAACATCTGTGCTACCGTTACCAACGAACGTTTCGAAAATGTATTTCCGACAACATTTCGTCACTATAGAATTTTTTGCTTTTGTTTTGTGCATAAGCTGTCAGACAGCAGCTGGACATGTAGACAGTGGAAACGGTTGCCCAAAACTACGCAATAACGTCAATAAAAAAAAAAAAAACCAGTCCTAATTATAGGGAAGCTGACTACAAAGTGACCTAATAGTGAAAGTGACCTATTAACGATAGGGACGACATAGCTAGTGTGACGAGTTGTTATCACAACCATTTCAGCGTATCACTGCGGTTTAACGAGGTAGACGTAAACCTGAGTTTGACTACGGCATCTTAACGCCATCGTGATTATGCTGTGAAAAGGGATAGTGATATTCGTCTTGAATTACTCCGTCTCGTTTTGACACATCAGAGTAAGGCTCCAGGAGTGAACGGTAATCCGTCATAAGATTTACTAATCTGAAAAAGAGGCGAAGCGAATATGCGACCGCTCTCTCTTTTTTGTAGGTTGTAGCACAAAATAGAAAGTTTACAGAAGGACCGTAGTGGTCCTTCTGTAAAATTGTTACCTTAACCTTGCCGAACTCACTAGGGTTGCTACAATATTGTTTCTGAATTTTAATAAAGAGGAGTAGGCCGTATAAGTTTACAAACATAAGTACATCGATTCGTCTAAACATGCATTATATCATGCTTACATGCCTTAGAGGGAGAGAAGCTAGGGTATGTTTTGGTGGGAATCGTTGTTGGTGAGAACAGCATTACCTATAAAATGCCAAAAATAACTTCTGCTGTACTCGTGGCGGAGTACCGTATAAAGCACAGCCCTAGCCAGTCCGAGTCATCCACGTCCCCGTCGTTCTCCCTGGGACCTGCTGCAACCGCGCCGACGCGCGTCCGCCACCCCGAGTTGCAGCTGAGCTAACGGATGCAGGGCGAAGGGCGAATATTCTGCGCCTTAAAACAGAATCGTCTCACTAGGGAGGATACCCGAAATGAAACCGAGCACATCCGAAGGCTCTAAGGCGGCAGCCCCGCTATCGGATTAAGGCACAGTGGGCTAATCACTCGCTTGCCCGACAACTATAGATTCCTGAAACTGAAACAGTAATAAGAAACCGGACCGATTTTTTACCGACGACTTTTGGCTTGAAATTACGGACACGAATTGCATTCTGGAATGTACGAACGATGAGCGAGGACAGTCGACTGGCCCAGGCAGAAGCAGTAATGCTCAGCTACAAGTTGCAGATTCTGGGTCTAAGCGAGGTGAGAAGAAACGGATTTGGTGAGCTGAGAACGTCCGGAGGCTTGACTTTGCTGTATTGGGGAAAAGAAAGTGAGGATGATGTGCGCGAGTATGGCGTGGGATTCCTTATTTCTAATACAGCTAAGAAAAGTCTGGTGGACTGGAAACCGATCTCAGACCGGATCATATACGCCCGTTTTAACTCAAGAGCACGGAAGATCTCCATTGTACAGTGCTACGCCCCAACCAATGCAGCACCTGAGGATACCAAAGACGATTTCTACAACGCCCTCAACGCCACCCTTAGGAGCATAAAGAAGCAAGACATCGTCATCGTCATGGGGGACCTGAATGCAAAGGTTGGGAGTGTTAACACTAACCGCGAACGGCATATGGGTACACACGGTCTTGGAATATGCAATGACAATGGGGATCGGTTTATCGAGTTTTGTCAGAACCACGACCTGACCATCGGAGGAACATTGTTTATTCATGGTGACCACCACAAATACACCTGGAACTCACCCGACGGAGTCACCAAGAACCAGATCGACCATATTGCCATCAGCTCCAAATGGCGTTCTTCATTGCTTGATGTCCGTAACCGTAGGGGCGCCGATATAGATAGTGACCATAAATGATAAAATGATAAATGATTTTATTTCTGTAAGTTGGTTTGTACAAACACTTTTACATGTCGATCATATTTTTTAAAACTAGATGAGGTCGGCGTTTCCTATCTGACTACTCTGAGAAGAAAGGCCGAAACAAACTCAGAGGTCACAGTCTCTTTTAAAGTCTTAACAAAAACTTGGTTATATCATGTGAAGACCATGTAGACATATGTCTGAAATGGTCTTTTGAGGAAAGAACCAGCCAGATTGAGTGGACCTGTCCAGTCAGTGCACGCATTTGTCAATAACCGAGCAGCTCAACTCAGAATTTACGGAGCTCAACGATTCGACGAACAATACCAAAGAAAGGACATTCGGGTAGGCCGCATAAACTACTCAAACTGCCAGACCATGAGTAAAAACTAACTAAGTTATAATAAAAAACAAAAATCCACATAGTCTTCACATTCACAATAATAAAAAAAAATAAAAAAATATAGTACTTTAAAAAGTAAATATTCTTGTCATTGCAAGAAAACAAAAAAAATATCAAAATTAAAAACAAAATTCACGGTGCAAAATATAAAAAATCAAAATTAATTGGAGCAGCTCAATCCCAAGCCTTTTTGTCCTCAACGTAATCTTTCATAGTATAAAACGCTTTCTGACACAACTTACGTTTAATGAATGATTTGAATTTATTAAGACTTAGATCTTGTACGTGGCTTGGAAGCTTATTATAAAAGCGTACACATTGACATCTAAACGAGCCACCTATCTTCTTGAGCCTTGTTGTAGGTACTACAAATTTGTGTTTGTTCCTAGTATTTATGTTATGGATATCACTGTATTTTTTAAACAATTTTATATTTTTATGAGCATATAAAAGATTTTCATAAATATACTGAGAGGGCACAGTCATTACATTAATCTCCTTAAATTTCTCTCTGAGAGAGTGCCTCGGGCTTAATTTATATATTGATCAAACAGCTCTTTTCTGCAAAACAAAGATATTCTGGATGTCGGCGGCATTTCCCCACAACAGAATACCGTACGACATTACACTATGAAAATAGCTAAAGTATACTAAACGGGCTGTCTCTATGTCAGTTAAATTACGAATTTTTCTAACAGCATATGCTGCGGAGCTTAACTTCTTTGACAATTTATCTATATATGGGCCCCACTGAAGCTTAGCATCCAAAGTTAAGCCTAAAAATACTGTGCTATTCTCAGGATTCAATTCTTCGCCCTTTATCAACACATCAGTTTTCACCTGCCTAACGTGAGGTAGGGTAAACTTAATGCATTTGGTTTTTTTTTCATTAAGGAGTAAATTGTTAACATTGAACCAGTGAACTACTTTTGAGATCGCGCTACTTACTTCGTCAGTAACCAGCTGCTGCCGTTTAAGTTTAAACAAAAGTGAAGTATCATCTGCAAACAACACTATGTCATGGTTATCCTTTATGAGGTAAGGCAAGTCATTAATATAAATAAGAAACAAGAAAGGACCAAGAATCGAGCCCTGCGGGACTCCCATTTTTACTATAGATCCGGGTGATCTTTTTCCATTAACGTCAACAGTCTGAATCCTATTACTCAAGTAAGAAGTAAGAAGATCCAGAGCGCTGTTCCGGATCCCGTAGTGGCGGAGTTTCCTGATTAGCGTTTCATGAAGAACACAATCAAATGCCTTGGACAAATCACAAAAGATTCCCAGGGCATCGCACTTATCTTCCCATGCATTATAAATATGTCCTAAAAGCTCAACACCGGCATCAGTAGTTGAACGACCCCTTGTAAAACCGAACTGTTTGCTATGTAATAATTTATGCTTATTAAAAAATCTTTGCAATTGCTCTAAAATTAATTTCTCAAATATCTTACTAAAAGTAGGTAGTACTGAAATAGGTCTATAATTTGTTGGGTCTGATGTACTACCTGATTTAAACAAAGGTATTATTTTACTATTCTTCATTAGGTCAGGAAACTCCCCACAGTCGATACAATTATTAAAGATAATAGCTAAACTAGGTGCGACAACATCAATAATAGACTTAACAACTTCTACAGAATGACCCCACAGATCTGCAGTCTTTTTAACATTTAAAGTGTGAAAGGTTTTAATTATGTCTCTACAAGTAATATGTTCAAAAAGAAATTCCGTATCGCAGACATTAACATTTTCTTTTAGCAAAGACTCAGCAACAGAAGGTGATGAGTTTAGGGATTTAGTAGTTGAAATGGGAATATCCGAAAAGAAATTTTCAAAGGCCACTGCGACTTGTGAGTCTGATTTTATGATGTTGTCATTAATAGACAGGCTGTAGTCAGTATTTCGGTTACCAGATCTTCCCGTTTCACTATTAATAATATTCCAAGTCGTTTTAATAACATTACTACTGTTTTTAATCTTCGAACTCAAATAATGCGACTTGGCCAAACTACAAACTTTTTTAAATAATTTTGAATAATTTCTAACATATAAATTAAATTCAGCAGTGTTTACATAAGGCCTTTCACTGTACAGCTCATAAAGCCGTGTTCTACTTTTATGAATACCAATGGTCGCCCAATCACCGAATGATGCATTACTATTAACGGAGATATTCTTGGGAATAAAGGTCGAATTAAATTGTTTGCAGTATATACTAAAAAAATCATCATATAGGTGATTAGGATCAGCATGAATTGACAAAATTGGTAATTTATTAATGAGTTTAGCCTTAAAAGCTGCCAAACGACTTACAGTTTTGGGATTAACAGTGATATCCTTTTTAGCCACTTTGTTGTTTAGGTTTTGTATAGTAATCCTCTGCCCACAATGATCAGAATCTAGTAAATTTATAATTTCTTTGTGGACAGGTATAACATTAGTATAAATATTATCTAAGCATGTGGCACTAGTAGGGGTTATTCTTGTGGGCTCCAAAAATAGGTTTACAAGATTGTAGGACTGAAACAGACTTATTATTTTACTACAAGAACCTGAGTTTTCTAATAAATTAACATTAAAATCACCACAAGTGATTATGGATTTATTTGAGTTACAAATCTTGTGTAACACTTCATCCATTACCTTTTCAAAGCAGTCATACAATCCTGAAGGGGGTCTGTATACACTTAATACAATAAACTGCTCCAATTCTATACAAGCTATTTCAACTGTCCGCTCAACAGATAGGCTCACAATATCTTTAAGGTCCTTAAATTTAAGCTGGTTACTTACTAAAATCAAAGAGCCACCATGTATAGCATTAACTCTGCTAAATGAACTACCAACCTGGTGATTATTAAAATTGAACAAAAACTGGTGGCTTTTAAGCCAATGTTCTGTTATACAAAGAATATCAATGCTATTAAAATTCATAAATAAATCTACTTCTAAATCTTTGTTCAAAAATCCTTGAATATTTTGATGCACCAGGTTAATACTATTTACTGATTTTAAACTTTTATTTGATTCTTTTTTGCAATTTTTGTTATGTACAGTTTTGCAAGAGGTTGTCCCTATTGTCCTAATTTGTAATTTAAATTACTATCAATATCAATTTCTGATACCAAATTATTGGCTGAATTATAAAACACTTCTTGGCATTGCTCAATAGAAGCAAGTTGTTTAGCCAAATTCTTGGCTGTAATAGAAAAATAATATGATAGCGACACAGCTATCTGTCGTTTACAATACTTTGAAAGAAAGTACCTATCCATGAAAAATCTATCTTTTGTTAAATAAAAGTTATTACCAACATAATTGTTAGTGTCAATTAAATGGAATAAATTACTACTATATGTTAAATTATGTAATGTCCTATTCAATTCAAATCTAAGATTGTTTTCTTCCTGTGGCAAACTTTGGCTGTATGGGAAAGTGAACATCACAATTTGTTTTAAACTAAGGTTGCACAAAGATCTATAATGTTGGAGTAATTCTCCTTTGTTCACATTACCCCTATTACCAATAAATATTAATAATGTAGTATCCTGGTTAAAATTACATTTAATAACTTTTTTCATTATGTCAAATAAAGAACAACCAGGCATACAGTAGTTCATAATTGAGTGTCCTGGATATTTATTTGTCAACAAATGGCCTAGATCCTTTCCAATTTCATCACAAAATAATACTATTTCTGTATTTACATTATTTTTAGGCAAACAGTTAGTAATTTCTAATGGCAAACTGGCACTAGACTGCGGTATGGTGGCATCACATATTGTCAATGAATGGTCCGGCGTGGGTTCAACAGATGGTGGTTGACACTGATCACATTTGTTGGTTTGTGAGCTCACCAGCTCATTCATTGCCAATACATATTCCCTCATTTGGTTTTCAGAGGCTGTATACTTGATGGTCATAGAACTAAGTTTCTCCTGTAGTAGGTCAAGTTCATACTGCAAGTCTTCTGTGTCAGTTTGGTGTTTCCTATTACTTTTTTCTAAGTTATATGAATACATATCTAATTGTTTAAGTAGATGCAATCTTTCTCTATTAAGTTTTACATTTTTGATGAAGAACCTTTGTTTTTTGACCATTTTCTTGGTTTTAACTATGTATTTGTTAATTTTAATGTACTTTTTTATTTTATTTTTACTAGTAACTACCCTCAATGATTTAATTGATTTTGAATCATCATGACCTGTTAAATCTATTGTGTAAGAGGGGTTTATTGCAGTAACCATTGATGGGGCAACAGGCACCAATTCATTGAATAGACTTTGATTCAACGAGGCAGTGATATTTAAATTTGTAGTTTCTAGTTGTTCAATCTGACTTTGAGCCTCATGTAGCTGCTGTTGTAATAAAAAAATGTGACTAAGAGCTTGTTCATACTCATTGCTACACTGGCTGAACCCGTCCACAACAACTTGGAGCCTGTCCCGGGCTGCTATGGCATCAGTGTGTTGAGTATATAACTGAGCCATTTCCGTTTTCAGTTTGCTATTCCTGTCAAGGACACTAAGGAACTCTATTTCGTTCTCATCCTTTTCCCTAATCAGTTGGTCACAGAGCTCCTTAGACGCTTTTAATTCGCTCAAAGCCTGACTGAGTTTGGACTCTTCTAGGCGAGCCCGCGCGCTGCGAGTCATAATCATGATTAAAGAGAAGAGAAAAGAGGTTGGAAAAGAGTAGTTGATTGAGTAACAGATGATTAGTTGAACAGAAAATGAAATTTAGATAGTAAAGAAAGAAGTTCTGTCACCAAACTAATTAAGGTTATGTTTACGTTTTATAGGTCACCGACATCAACTTGTAACCGTAATAAAAGTGATCCAATGAATCTTGGGCAAAATATTAGAACGTAAGCAATTCAATATCAAGTAAAATATATAGTATTGTACCTGATACCGCGACGAAAAAATACAACATTCACTAATCGCTTGAGCCGGTAACTGTCAACGAAACACAATGAAAATTTTTACACTTATTTTGCACTTGGTGCCCAAAATTTAACACAATACACTTAATTACGTATTAAACTAGTTAATAGATTGGAAATAGGCCTTATTATGAAGGAAAATTAATATTTAAAATTAAAATTGTTAGGACAAATTCAAATCAGCTGTTAGCTGTAGTGTTGCCACAGGAGGAAAAAAGCCATCATTTGGTAGTTGCCGAAGTTCGGCTCAAGGTAGCGGTAACCCGTGCAACTGGAGAACCCGGCAAGGTAGGGCGAAGGTACGATGTGAGCAAACTTTTTAACTTGGACACCCGTAAGGCGTTTCGCCTTGAGCTACGCAATCGGTTCTCTGGACTGGAGGATGCTGCAGACTCAGTGGACGAGGAGTGGAGCCGCATTAGAAATGCCTATACGGAGACCAGTTCCGTGGTCCTTGGACACAAGTCAACACATGCGCGCGAGGACTGGATGTCACTTCACACGTGGGGCCTCATTGAGGATAGAAACGCTCAATACCGCCAGAAGCGCAAAGCGATTTATCGCAGTACGCGTGCAGACAGAAGGCGGTGGGCTGACGATATTGCTGATCGTGCTCAACATGCTGCGAACTCCGGCAACTTGAAGGAGCTGTATAAAGCCACGAAGACTTTGGCAGGAAACAGAGGGCTTAAGAAGAAGCCGCTTAAATCCAAGGAGGGGCAGCTTATTGCGACGTCGGAAGGGCGGCTGCAACGCTGGCGCCAGCACTTTGAGGAGGTCTTCAGATCGTCGACATCTTTGACACCTGACGCGTTGCGGATAGGTTCTGTGCCACCTCAACCGCTCGACATTGATACGGAACCACCGTCAGCCTCTGAAGTGACTGAAGCGATCCTCTCTTTGAAGGCTGGCAAAGCACCTGGACTCGACCTGATTACGGCGGAAATGTTACAAGCCGACTTAGCCTCCGCTGTCGACGTGCTGACTCCTTTAATTGAAAGGATATGGACCGCTGAAGAACTCCCGGACGACTGGAACAAGGGACTTTTAATTACCGTGCCCAAGAAAGGTGATCTCAGTAGTTGCGATAACTGGAGGGGCATTACGTTGCTGTCGACTCCCTCTAAGGTCTTCTGTAAAATAATCCTTGATAGGCTGTCGAGGGCCGTTGAGCCTCTTCTGCGCGGGGAGCAGGCGGGTTTCCGTTCGAGTCGCTCATGCACGGACCAGATCAACACTCTTCGTATCATTCTTGAGCAGGCATCAGAATGGCAAAGGGAAATTTATCTTACTTTTGTCGACTTCGAAAAGGCCTTTGATACGTTGAAGTGGTCCAGCATCTGGTCCCGCCTTTTGGACATTGGAGTGCCGTCAAAAATAGTCCGCCTATTGGAGAGCATTTATAGAAAATATTCCTGCAAGGTGACTCACGAAGGACTCATTTCGGAGGACATCGCAGTGCACGCTGGTGTCCGTCAGGGCTGTCTTCTTTCGCCCCTCCTTTTTATAATCGTTCTCGACGGAATCATGTTGCGCACTCACGATAACAGGCGTCGCGGGATAGAGTGGGGATTGACCAACGTCTTGGAAGACCTGGACTATGCCGATGATCTATGCCTGCTGAGTCATACACACGCTGACATGCAAGCGAAACTGAACGACCTGCGCCAGGAGGCGGCGAAAACTGGGCTCAAAATTAACATCCGAAAGACTCAAGAGATGCGTACAGGTGTGAAGAATTCTACACCGATGTTAATCGGCACAGAGGTTGTGGAACGCGTCCACAAATTCACGTACCTCGGGAGCGTCGTGTCAGAAACTGGAGGAACTGAAGAGGATATCGCTTCTCGGATTGCCAAAGCGCGAGCTACCTCCGCGCAGCTGAGAATCGCGGAAACTGACCCGAAGGGTTAAACTCAAAGTCTTCGGGTCCAATGTCAAATCCGTGCTGCTCTACGGGTGCGAGACGTGGAAGGTAACAAAGGACATCTCGCGCCAAATCCAGGTCTTCGTCAACCGATGTCTTCGTCGCATCCTCGGAATTTACTGGCCCGAGATCATCTCTAATGTAGAGCTGTTGGAGAGATGCAACGAGACCCCGATCGACCGACAGATCAAGCGGCGTAAATGGAGTTGGATTGGTCACACGCTCCGGAGGGATTCCGATCACATTCCTAAACAGGCCTTAGATTGGAATCCTCAAGGAAAAAGGAAGCGAGGCCGTCCCCGTCAATCTTGGCGACGTACCGTATTAGCTGAAGCGACAAGCATTGGAATGGCGTGGAGCGAGGTGAAGCGCGAAGCTCAAGACCGGTCTCGATGGAGGACTACTGTGGAAGCCCTCTGCCCCAGCTAGGGGACATAGGATCTTAAGTACATGCCTTAGAGGGTAAACAGAGCATCGCATATCCATTAAAGATCACGAAGCCACATACGAAGATTGGAGTAACAAGATGTAACAATGATAAAATAATGATCCCAACAAAAACATAAAAAAATGTACCAAGCTCGACAAAAACTAATGCGTGAAAAAGACGCCAAGTTCAACGAAGAAGAGTTGAGATCTAGAAGTGCCAAGTTTTATAAAAAAGCCTTTTACTTCGATGTAAAATGCGACTTAAAATAATGTATTACTTTTAGTAGGTATTGAACTTTTTACTTGTCATCTTGAAAAATTTAATGACCTTTATAACTTAAGAACTACAATAAGCATCTTCATGTAATTTAAGGCTTCCTTACATTGGCTGTACGTACAACGCTCACTGACGTGTGTCTAGATAAAGTTGTCCACCCATTGCCGGAAAATACAAACAATAAGCTTAATGGAAAAAATAATAACCAGCCACGTAGGAGTCGGACCCGCGTGTCGAGTGTTCCGTAGAACTTAGGATTTTCGTTTGGTTCCCTAAAAGTTATGAATAAGGCCCTATAAACCTCAAAATATAAATTAATTAAAATAGTCGTTACAATTTTAAAACAAGAATGTGTGTTTTATTATTTTAGTAAAAAAAGTAAGTCTGTTGTGTTAAAAAAAATAAAAGAGTGGTAAATTAGAATATTATTTTTTCAAAAATAATTTTACTTTGCGAATGATGTGACAAACGCCCGCGCTAGCATTCGCGACAGCCGCGACTGAGCTCTGTCTAATATCGACTGAGAATTCCTGTAAAATCGTAATGTCAATGTGTGCGTGCAAAATGACGCTTTATGCGTAGTGGGCTCTTTGTCTGTGTTGTTCCACCGCTTACGTACTTTGTGGTTGCGTTGACAACAACCAGCCTTTGACGTGGATCTGTGCGAAACAACCAGAATTTTAGACAACTGGCCCACGATCGCTTTCAAAATTAAGGTCAGAGAAATTTCAGTATTTACTTAACAGCCAGACAGCGAGGGCTTAATCCATTTATTTATGCCTATAAGTTTTATAGCAAGCTGCTGAAATCGTAGCAAATCCACCAAACTTTTTACTTGAAGCCCCTCAAGTTTTGCTTCATAAGATTGCTTTTAGCCAGACCTTTCATTGGGGATCTTTAAGTTTCTGTTTTCTTATTAGGTTAATCTATCTTGGAATTATTCAGTATTTTTATTTATATAAATCGCAAAAGACTATGGCAAACTCTTCTTCTTCTTTCATGTCGAATACTCATTTAATTGAGTCTTTTCAACCATTCTGATTTTGTCCGACTTGTATACTTGTAAAACACGTAGTAATAAAAATAACAAAAATGAAAATAAAATAGTAAATGCTCAAAAAAAGTAAACTAAAACCAATTTATTCCGTTGAAATATGTACATAGTTTGTGAATTCGGTCTGATCCCACTAAAAACCAGTTTCAATTAATTTCAAACATAGTCGGTATTAATTTTTGTTTTCATTTAAAAATACGCGGAATGACCGAAGGGCATTTGAAATAATTGTTTGATTTGAAAAATATATCACTTTTATTGAAAATTTGCTAGTATTCATTTTTAAATCATGTTTGCCATATTCTGGATATTTTTTTCAACCATAATTATGCTTTTGTAGATTCTATAAATTGAGAGGCGCAAGTTCGATCATGCATGGAGTACTGCTCTCATCTCTGGGACGGATCTGCCAAATACCAGCTTGAAGAAATCGAGTCGATAGAAAAACGGGCCAAGAGGCTCATCGGCAATGAGAACTGGTCGAGTCACCGAGTTAGCATCCTGTCGGTTTTTTATCGGCTACATTTCGGATAGTATGCGATGTTGATTCCGCCTAGCCCGTTCCATCATCAGACTACAAGACGAACGGCCATGCGTCGTCGGTATATGGTGGACATCCCACCCGTACGCATAAAGCGTTTTGGGAATACTTTTATTGTGCATACAGCTAAGGAGTGCAATTCCCTGTTGAAGTCTGTATTTCCAGGTAGCTACAACCTGGGAGTCTTTAAGTCAAGAGTGAATAGGTTACTTCTAGGCAAGCGTGCCCCATCGTCGACCACCTCATCGCTTACCGTCAGGTGAGATGGTGGTTAAACGCGAGCCTACCAAAAAAATACAAAATAGTGGCGATATGTGGGTGTGAGTGTACTATATATGTACCTTTGCCTAACCCTTCGGGGAAAACAGGCGTGATGTTATTATTAATTAAAATGTTCTAGAGATGAGGATTGCTACGAGCGTCGTAGCTAAGTTGCTACGCCAGCTACGTCGTAGCCGTCTCTACCGTCTCGCGTAGTAACTTATTACGAACATTTATTTTTCAGACATGACATTGAAATTGACTTTGGTATAGGCTAAATTTTGGATTCATCAATCATATTTAGGAAATTGGGGTAAAAGCTTTCATCGGTTTTTTTTAAGTTATTGTATGTGAAGTAAGTAATTGATATTTTTTTGTAGTTTGGAACTCTCGTTAATACCTTGTCAGTAGCGGAAAATTTATTAATATATGTAAATCGGAGGCTACCTTGGGAGAAAATGACGCATTTTCGTTCAGGTTAGTTAATCAGAGTAACACTATATGTAGTTACCTTCCCAGACTTCGAATGGCAATGTCAGTCGTGGCAATAAAACATCTTTTGTAGCTATTCAGAACACTTTAAGCAATAGTGTATTTGTCACTAGATTATTGTAAACACGGTAATTCTGTAATAATTATATCTTGCGAGACTATACACTCTCAAAATATTATAAACTGAGTTTTCAAATTCGATCTAGTTTACAATATATCAGAGTCTTATTTGAGATTAATGAATTTATAATACGGGGTGTGTCGGTGTTAGCACCGACGCGAAAAAAAATACCATGGATTCAATACATGATTCTGGACCCTCTCGTGTTGGAATTTTTCGTAGGTTGTCTTATTTTTGAAAAAAAATATTTTTTCATAAATTCATACATTCTCTTTTTCACAAAAAACAGTAATGTTAATAAAATTCAAAAGCGCTACCTATCAGCTGATTTCTTAAAGTTCAAGATGGAGGTCAACGCTGCCGGCTAGTACCTACAAGCACCAAGCCGCCTGCATTTATCTCGCTTAAAAAAAAACTAATTGAGCAAGATAGGAATAACGACTTTGATCTGATAAGTGTAAAAATAATACTTTTAAATAAATAAAATACCGACAAAAAATTCCAACAACGCACTATTTTTTTTTCGCGTCGGTGTGATACACATCCTGTATAGTCCGGTGACATAATACTTTCTGTAAGTTAAAAAAAATTCATAATCGGATCATGCAGCACTTCTTAAGATTACCTCCTACAAATATTTCTATCTCTAAGGGGTGATATGTTAGTGGTGGGGTGGTTATATTTCTATGTCTAAGGGGTAATACAAATGGCGGTTTGATGACTTTTGTAAACAAACTTTTAGAAGTCGGTTGTATTTTTTTGCAAATGTTTTTTTTTTGTTAATTGTGGTCAGTATCTATAATGCCCACAGATATGCCTGAATAGATTACCCGAATAACCTAAAACTTGAACATATCCGGTGAAATGAGAGTGTACTGATTTGTACATATCTGCCTACCCATTTACAGCGTACCGGCGTGATGTTATGTTATCAAATGGTGTTAACAATAAACGGATATCAACGATTGCAGCAATCTCGAGAGAATTGCTTTGTTTATTAAGACGGTACCCTGACCATAAAATCGGCATGAGATATGAGCGTTCCTATTGGTCTAGCGGCACTGGTGGCGCATGAATTACAGTAATGAATACGCCCAGATTTTAGAATAAAATCTTTATAAAATTGAATTTTGGTCTTTTGAAAAAAATTATCCTACAAAAATGTTCGTTATTAAATTGTCTATCCATTAGTGTTAGTACAAAAAATAATCAATGAACACTTTACGAGGAGATGCATAATATTAATAATTATTTCTCATTTTTATGTTTTTTTGGAAGTAGATTAGTGAAATATATACAACATTTAAAAAAAACTAAATCTACCATTTTAGAATCAATAATATGTAGAAATTTAATGTATTTTTATTAATTGATATTTCTTTTTATATAACGAGTAGATAGCTCCTAAAAACAGCACAAAAACGGCTTGCGCGGCGTTTTGCTCGGGGTACCGCCTTAAAGAGCTCTGTTGTATTTTGCTTTTAGCTTTTAAATAAAATAATAATCATCAAAATTGGTTCACCTGGTAAAAAGTTCTGAGGAAAAAAACATAAAAACAAAAATACAGTCGAGTTGAGAACCTCCTCCTTTTCGAAGTCGTTTCAAAATATGTCAAACTGGCATATTCTTTAGATAAAAGTTATATTATTAAAACTATTGAAAAATCAGCCCATAATAATTATAGTTTGGATTATCGGTGCCAATGATTTATGTACATCTGTTCTTGCCAACAGGTTCTATGGACGGTGCACGAAGATGATGAGGAGTGGAGCATGTGGCCTGGTATGCCGTACATGTGGTTTGCCTGCCATTGGCTGGCCATGTCACACTCCTGCTACAACCCCATGATATACTGCTACATGAATGTGCGGTATCGACGAGGCTTTAAAGAGGTAATTGAACCTTGCATCCATACTCTTAAAGTTAGGTTCTGTTGAAAACCTGCAGTGTCGGACATCACTACCTGTATGGCATTTTGCTGAACTGCCACACAATATTGTCTTAAAAATAAGTTTTTCTTAAATATTTGTTAGATGCGGGACATATAAACATTGTTCCTTACTTTATCTACTTTATTTATTAAGTCACTACTGTTCTTAAAACTGTGAAAAAAAACATTATGAGGAATAAGAATCAACAATATTAGAAGACACATGATTGCCACCAATCTGCACAGTGCCCACTTGTTGTTACCGCCTCACTCGCACAGAGAGGTGCTGTTACGAGTTTCTTGCCGTCTTTGAAATAAAGACCACATAAAAATAAAATCATACAAGACACTTTACGGCCGAACACGTTTACAGGAGGAGCCTTAATGTCAAGCCAAACGTATCAGAGTCATGACCTTGAGCCTCACTAGGTTTTCAAAACGTGACTAACGAATTCACGTTTAGCGAGAAAGTCATTCAAATTGCCAGCAGCTCGAATTAACAGTAAGTAGAAGGCCACCTATGCCAATTAATTTGAAATTCAGATGTGTTTTCTCGCAAATGGGACGCTATTTTGTCCCATTACGTAATTCGTACAAGGTTATGTTTTGTCTGTCCATATTCCAGTGGCGAAAAAATATGGCCCGAAAATATTTTGTACCAGGAAAACAACAGAAAAATAATATTTTCCTTGATAAAAGCCATTAAACATAATTTGACGTTTCTTAGTTAAGGTGATAAAGGCCAGCCGTCACCCTGGTAAACAGGAGACTTGTTTGTTATAAGTTCGTAACAATTTCAAAAAAATCTGCCACCATATTAAACGCTAAAATTTGAAATGTTTGATTGCAGTAAATTGTTAAACGTAGACGTACCCACACTATATTTATTTGAAAGAAAGAAAATACAGTTATTTAGCACAGACTAAAAGACACACAATATACCAGATACGTGAACATCAGATAAAAAAAAACAAATGAAAATAAAATGTGCGTCACGACTGCGTCAAAAAGGCCCAGTTCAGCAAAAACGCCTGAATACTTCAACTGTGTCTAAATATGGAAACATTTAAGATCGCCTAAATATAGGCATAGCCCTGTGTACTGGGAAGTGATGTGTTTTCCCCATACAATTTTTCTCTTGAAATAAAACTACATTACATTTATTTTTCTGAATTTTATTCATATTTATACAGATACTCGGTAGGCTGCTGTGTTTTAAGAAGAAGGACTCTAGTAGGCCGTATCAGCGCTCAAGTATTTGCGAAGGAATTCCTTTATCAGGTAAGCATAATCTATGCTCATTTGCTTGAGGTAATCGGTTAATAGGTGAGTACCAAAACAGATCTACTTACTAAAAGTGGAGTAAAAATGCCAGAAGCGCATGCACTAGAACATAGCTGGGTAAACTTATTTCACCAGGGGCCAGGAAAGTAAAAAAATTACTTGATAACCCAAATAAAAAGTAGCCTTTATGCTCCAGTTATAATAAAATGATTCAGCTACATGATACTAAAATAGTTTTTTTTTTATTTATTTATATTCTACCGCGGACATGTGTGGTCCGCGCTCTTTTTTACCTTGTTATATGCTGTTTGTTTTTTTTTTTTTTTTTTTCGTAAAAAAATTGCAATTGTTTGACTCCTACGTCGAACATTATTTTTAGGCTTACTTAACTAACTTAAGACTACGTGAGTTCATCCCTCACTAAATACTATATCTATTACACACTGGCATTACAATTTTATGTTTCTATTTGCTACTTATCTTTATGTTATTAAATATTTTGTTTACTTATTTCTATTGATACACTGCTTATGTTATTTGCTATTTTGTTTACTTATATTTATTGGTACACTTTCGGGGGAAGATGCATGGTAGTGCGAGCAAACCAGTCCCGGCCGACGGTTCCGGTTAAAGAAACCCCGTCGTTAGGACGTTGAGGTGAGTATGATTTACTCGCTCCACCATGCAGCTTTACAATATATAGACAGGGTGATGGTTTAGGTATGTGTTTAGCGTGGAGTTTTTGGATGGGACTTGTTAGGTGGTGTTTTGGTGATGTCTGCTGACCAGGGACTTCGCTAGCGTGAGCAAGGCCTCTATGACGACTACGTCTCGATGCTGCATGGCCGTCTGAAGATTGTAGTTGACGACCGTTTTAGTCGGCGCATCCATCGCCCTCTTAGCAAGGCGGCCTGCGGCGTCATCGGCGTCGTCGGTGTAATAGACGCAACTGACTGTATGTCTGGACAACGCCACTACCGCGTGGGATATGCTGTCGTGGACCTGAAGCCTCCTGGACTTGGTGTTGATGATGATGACGCTGTCGTAGGTCGACCCCTGAGCCTCGTGTATGGTTAGCAGGCGTGACCCTTCGCCGGACCCAAATCCCTGGCTCGCAAGAGAAGCTTTCTCCCCCTGCGTATGAACCAGGAACAGGGTGTTTTGGGCAGTGCTCGGTATTTGCGCCCCTGTGTAACCTTTCACCTTCAGGGAGTGGACCCGCGACAGCGACGACTTGGAGGAGTATATACCAGGGTATATCTCACTCAGTGCAAACGCCACGTCCATTGGATTGCGGTGTGTGCAGAGAAACTCCTGGCTGATGCCAGCAACCAGGTCTGGACGGGTATACCTAAGCTCGAAAAGGTTCTCTCTGTCCAAAAATGGAAGCTGGTTAACGTCTCCGACGAGGACAAGCTCGCTTGCTCCAGACAACTTTACTGCCATGACTATGGCACCAAAGTGGTTCATAAGAGCCTCGTCTACCGTAAGACGGTAGCATTTGTCTTGGCTCTTGAAACCGTTTGCTAGGATTGAAGCCATAGTGCGCACCTTGGCCTTTGCTCGGTCTCCTAAGCGGCGCGCAAGCTTTTCCCTAAGATCTTTGGCAGCTTCTATTGTCGTGGTGGCTATCACGTCCCTGTCCTCGTGGAAGTGCTTTACCAGCCAGGTTGTCTTACCGCAACCCGGAACTCCGTTAATCCACCTGATATTGGGTACCGCCCAACTTGCCTGCGATGCCGGGATATCTGAGGTCTCTGAAATGGACTGTGCCATTTCCAGGATCTTATCATCCGGCATGATTTTGGTACATTTGGCGGTAACCACTATCGGGTCGTCATTTGGCACACTGAACTTGAGTTTGCCCGAGCGCTCCGTCTCCTCCTTGTCCAGGGCCACAAAGCCACTCCTCGCGCTGTAGGCTGCCATATACGACCCCGTCATTTCCCCTTTGATGACTTGGGATGTGACGTTGTCGTACACCGCTGCCCCAGCTTCCTCAAGCAGTACTCTTAACAGACCCTCTGTGTCTCTCTGGAAGGTCTGCAGGATCTTCCTGCATGTCATAAGATTGACCTCTCTGGTCGCTCTTACGATTGCTACGTACTCGAGGAACGCGCTTTTTACGTGGTCCGTGGTACCCGACTTTACTGCGAGGGTCGGCGGGATGACTTGCCCTTTGTCGGCTCGTGTTAGCTCAGGCTTTTGCTGGGTTGGTTCCTTTGGTTTTTTTCTGAAAAACCTCTCTAGTGCTGTCTCCTGCTTATGAGATGGTGATGCGTGGCTGGTGCTTGGGAGCAGTGCACTGAGGAAAGTGCCAAACGCTTTCAGGCGACTCCTCGACCGGGCCCGGTCCTCTGGGTTTATGGTGTTGCACTGCTCCTTAGCGGCTTTTTCGGCTGCTGCCTTCTGCTGGGCCCTTTTCGATCCGCTTTGAGTGGTGGGGCTCATCGCGCTGGTTGTTGGTTGTCTGGGGGCTTTGAGGAAACTAAGGGGTTTCTCCTCTGTCCTCGTAGACAACGACCTCATGATGTTCTGAGGCTTTTAGACAGCCAAAGCGGTCTGCGACGTCTCCTCTCTCCCGTCCCACCACCATTGCGTCCACACTTATGGTTCGGGCTGCGGCTGACGTGTAGTCTCCTGCCTCCCCGATCCTCTGAAGCAATGAGCTTGCTTGAGCAAATGAAGTAGCCTCTCCCCACTCGATTAATGCGATTGTTTTCCTTTTAAACCGCATTATAAACCGCATTAGACGGCATCGGTGAGTGGCCACTTCCACTTGAGGTAGTGCAGCATAATACTAAAATAGTTGGGTGTATCAGAGTTTTTTGGTTCAAATTCAAATACGCTTGTTATTTAAATAGCTTACTATCAATGGCCACGATAATATTACTCACCGCGTGTGGGTCAGTGAAGAAAACCACAAAATGCTCGAACAATATAAATTTCATCGATAAATAAAAATTAACTTGATCTGAAAAAGAGGTTAGAATAGCGTATGTACAAAACTGCTATAATTATAGCATTGTTACGACCATAATTTATCGAATTATCAACTATTCATGTTGATGTCGATTCTCAATTTCTCATTGTCAAATGGTAACGGCACTTCTTGCCTGCGTGGGCCGGAGTTCAGCTGCGGGCAGTAGATTACCCATCTCTGCTCTAGAATTTAGAAGGACACAGTACTGACCTTAGTTATTAGTTATGTCCTTCAGAAAGGTCAGATGCGTAACGTTACTAACAGTGCGGAGCGGACCTGAGGCACTTTGTCCAGACAAGTAAATGATGGCTATGGTTGAAATGCCACAATATAAGGATTGATCATAAAACATTTCGATAGAGCTATTCTACACGTATTTTTTTTATGTATGAGCACACATAACTTTAGATAGAGAGGTCCGATTTAAAAAAATATTTTTTTATCGGCAAGAGTATAATAACAAAGTTAGTCCCATATAAATTTGAGAAATAAAATCCAGCACAAATAAAAAGATAGAAAAACAGGCTTTATTGATAATTTCACCACAGAAATTTCAATTGTGAACCGATTCGGTTGAAATTAGTAAACTGAAAAACTACAAAAAACCTGTTTAAAACAAAAATGGAACCGATGAAATAAAGAACTTACAAGCAAAAAATAAAAAATAAATCTTTAGTACTTTGGGCCGGCACCAAACAAACAATCAATGAAGATCAACGTAGCTACAATTATTCTATGCTTTAGGTAATTAATTTGCATATCTATTTGTTTGTTTGGCACCAACTCATAATTCTAAACCTAAAACTTTATTTTTTGCTATTCAGTTCGTTGTTTCGTCGGCTTTTTTTTTCCCAATGCTGTCGCGACGCTTTCGTTAACAGAGAAAACTACTATAACATCTGTTAAAGAAAGACAAAAAGAAAAAGGATGGGTAACTTTAACGAACAAAAGTTTTCAAATAAGGTCTTACAACTTTACGAAGATTGAAGTGTAACTTTTAACTTTGTTCGACTGTTTTTTGTAGAGCACCGGGCAATTGTTTTATGAAAACTTTTCCAAATGTCAACTTGATTATTATTCACCAATATCAAATTAAGTTTTACATTGTTTTGTTTATCTTTTTTACTGCTTTTTAAGTTTTAAAAATATGAAGACAATAAGGTGAAATTGTCAGTGAAGGCTATATTGCATGGGCATAATACAAGTAAAAATTACCATTCTCGAATGTCAGATAAAAATTATAAAAAATAGCAAATTAATGATTCTAGAATGTCACAGTAAAATGATAAAACATTATAAGACATCAAAATAATAAATTAGAGGAGCCATAACAAAATAATAATTTTAGAATAAATCATGTTAGTCAAATTATTTTAAGATTGTCCTGCAATTGATAATAAAATAATATAAGTACAATTTTCGTCAACGTGAAATATATTTTTTAAATGCATAAGAATATTATTCATTTAAAATGATGTAAACTTTTTAAATGTATAAGAATATGAAAATCTTTCATTTAGAAAATCATTTAAATTGTAGTAAGCTTTATCTGCTGGCAAATCCTTAAAGTAACTGAATTCTGGATTCTTTTTTGTCTTACCAAGTTTCATGAATATTAGACGAAGCAATTAGATTTTTCATACAAACTTTCAACCCCTTTTTATCCCCTAAAGGGTGGAATTTCCAAAAATTCGTTATTAGTGCTCTTTCTTACTTAAGAAACCTTTCTGCCAAATTTCATCTTTATACGTCAAGCGGTTCGATATTTCGTGATGAGTGAGTGACCTTTCGTTTTTATTAACCTTCAAAAAGAGGAGGAGGTTCTCAATTCATCGGAATCTTTTTTTATGTATGTTCCCCGATTAGTCAAAGACGCCTGGACCGATTTGGAAAATTCTTCTTTTGTTTGAAAGGGTTTACTTCCCAGTTAGTCCCATAGTCACCAGGCTAGTATCTGATGATGGGATCTTGGATAAATCGGGGCACTCCTTAAATATTATACGTATGCATATAACGATTTTGGTATTTTCATCAACAATGCCTGCATTTGCACTCTGAAGGTATCATTTGGTGAAGTGGAACTCGTAAAGTAGAAACTGGTGAAGGGGAACTGGTGAAGACCATAGATGGCCAATGGAACTCCTTAATGCTAAGTATGTCACGGGTATAAGATATTTCGAATAGTTAAACGTCTATGATGAAGCAAATACTTATAAATAAATAGTACTAATGAAAATGCTGCCATCGAACTGATCTGATGATGAAGCCGGCAGGTAGGCACTGGAACTCCGAAATAAAACAATGTATCCTAGTCGTGTTTGGGCTTATTGGAATCGTCATGAGATGTACTTTGGCCATAAATTGTGTTTTATCACAATTGGAAGTATTTATCAAAACTAATGAGAGATAAATAAAAACTTATTTTTGGCTTTGCAGTGTTTTCTTTGGAAGTCGGTTTGTTTTTTTGTTAAAAAGTTTTTGTAAATATGTCACATCAAGGCTGGCCGATAGATGTAAACCATCGTAAAGTCAGGATGTATTTCCTTAGGTTAAGATATCGTGTGTGGGCAGGTCGGTGGGTACAATCGTGAAAATGAAATCACATAAATTATTCTATACACTGGGTTTATTCAAATATTCACAGTTACAATCTAGCTTACTAATATTACGGATCGACACTGATTCTACGATGTGTTAGCTCTAAGGCTGTCAGTACTCAACTGCCATATTCTATGTTCCCCACCACGCAAGTGGTTAGAAATAGCGCGCCAAGGCTTAGTAGTTCTTGCTTTGCCGCCAGATGGCGTGCTTGCGATTTGTTTTAACGTCCGTACTGTTGACTAAACCCGACACGGCCATCCTGCGAGACAGGCGTCCTCGTCTGTTCCTCATTGTCAGGGTTAACAGTGTATCGAATTATGTGGAAATTCTCATGGATGTCCTCAGCCTTTGGGGAAAGCTGAGGGATTTGTCAGACTCCTACTGACTAAAACCACATGGTGTTCTTTAAGCCGTAATTTCTCTTGAGAGTCGAGCGTGGAACACAACACGTCGCCTTCTCGGGCCTCTCAGGTGACAGATCCCCAAATGTATCACCCGCAGGCATCATCTTGTCCTTGCTCCATGCCACCTCATGTCGTGTTGCGCCACACGTCGTCGTAGTCTTCTCCGACCCGTCAGTCTCCCATCATACAAGGGATTTTTTTCTGAAATACAAAATTTCCAAACAGTATTCGCTCGTCTAATCCTGACTCATGGTCGAGAGTGAGGCAACATTTTGAAACAATCAAACATGATCATTTAAATCTCTCTGTTCACTATTGCAAGGAACAAGTAATTCTTCATCGATTTGTACCTAAAAGTATCTAATCTTCGTGATCACAAAGTCCAAGTACCAACGATAGTCATTAATATCACATTAAATAAAACAAAAGAAACATAAGACACCAGGTATCTTATTCACGATCTTTAGCCATCACATAGCTCTCCTAGCTATCTCTTAGCTCTCTTAGCTATCTCATAGCTCTCTTTGCAATCACAATTTCTCTACTCGCACAACCTCACGATGTCGATTCAACTTAACTCTCTGAACTCGGAACCCGTTCACGCAAACATTTAGCCTGGCGTATGTTACATCAATTCGTCACTCAATTCATCTACTATCTCAATTGGTACTTGAACTTTTGTGTCTTACCAACACGGTCTACGCATAGTAATCAAAATTAAAAAAAACAAAATTATTTAAATTTTCGTAATGAGGGTTTGACGATTCGAACGTCATCAACATTATCTTAGTGATCTCCCCACACGCGTGACCGTGCGAGTTTAATTTTTTTATAACTCTTGACTCAATAGGAATTTTTGTAAAGTTCCTTACACAAACATGTTTTTACTCAGACTTACAGGTGCCCTACAAGATCCACAGTTTCTACAAAGACCTCCGGTTGCCACAATGGCCTACAGTTGCCATAAAGGCCTCCAGTTGCCACACAGGCCTACATTTGCCATAAAGGCCAACAGTTGCCACACAGGCCAACACACAACGCTCGGCCAGTCCTGACCAAACTAGATTATTGGGTTCGTGAAAATAGAGAAATTTTAGAACTCTACTCTTTAACTAAATCATTGCCTTGGGCCATGTACCACAGTCATTCCAGACAAACTTTAAATTTCTGCTGCAGTAAAAACTGCCAAGCTTTTAGAAACCCTCGAGTAAAACCTCTAACGCCACGGCTTTCTAGCCGAACAGCAATCACATTGGGATAAAATTTCCATTATGGGCCGTTGATTTTTGCCACGGGGATGGTAGGGGGTGGAGGAGGGGAGGATTGGCTTCCCCCCTGTACCATCCCCACCACTCGGAGCCTTATGGTTATGGAGATCTCCATGGTTAAAGTTCTCAGGTTAGTGTAAAAATTTCCGAAAATGTTCATCGTTTAAGGGGCAGGGAGGGAGGGAAGGTAAGGGTGTAGGGGGACTACCCCACTGTACCATCCCCACCCCACGGAAACCCATGGTTATGGAGATATTAGATATATTTCATATTAAATATAATTAGTGAGATAAAAAATAAAAAAAAAATTGGAATAGTCCAAGAGCAAGCAAAACGCGCTCGGGAGCTTAGGGCACCCCGAAACGGTGTTAGGTTACTTTAGATCCTGCAGACAGAAATAGGAGCCCCGCGCAGCGGGGCTCCGTCAACTTTGTTTCGTTTCCCTCCCTCGACATTTACGAAGAAAATTATTCTAACCTGAAAACTTTGACCATGGATAACTCCATAACCATGGGGCTCCGAGTGGTGGGGATGGCACAGGGGGGTAACCAAAGCTCCCCCCCTCTCTTCCCCACCCTCCCCGCGCCAAAAATCGACGGCCCATAATGGAAATTTTAACCATCACATTGCTCTAACACAACGGTCTCTCTAGACCCCGACCTTCGCCAGAATCCACTGGTACGGTCAAACATATTACGGCTGATAGACTCAATTACTCGACATCTTAAGCTTGCTCATCATCATTAAAATCCTTTTAACATCAACATCGACTGGTACATTACCCGCTGGCATCTTCCTTATCCTACCTTGTGCGTACTGGTAGGTTCTTACTCGTAGCGTACCTATTTAAAGCCTTCGGTGTATAACGATCACCGTCCTGTCATAATCACCTATCGCAGACTTAATACAGGGCCTTTTTAGTTTTCGCACTAGTTTCCCACACAACACTATTCATTAGAAAAAGGTCCGATGATCAACAAGTTCAACTAAACAAAGTAATTGTAACAATTCTGTTAATCTTTACCATAATTCAAAGGCAATGCATACTCAACTCATAAACCCTCTTCAAAAACCCATCGCCACATGGTATGCATGAGGTGCGGTCCAGAATTGGTCTTATGAGTAGACATGTTAATCAGATTTGGTTTCACTACCACAGTCATCAACTATGACGTCTAATTCTCAAAGAACTTGGTGATCGGGTATCCTTCTAACATTATTCGCGTTTTCTACTTAAAGATTTTGGGACTGTTAATAAGAGGGAAAGAACTATCCCTGATAATATTAAGGAGCTTCAAAAATTAATTCGGATCAATATCAATAAAATAAGATTATCAACAGTAACCCTTTACTACCGCTCACTAACTCAGTTGTTATGTAAAGAAAACGATCGCGAGATCTACTGCTATCATAATATTACTTTGAAAGTAAGCAAGTGATTTCAGATCTGAAGACGGGGGTTGATGTAAATCGTTACGCAACAAGATCTGTTCTGAATACACGTAAACGACTAGTACCGTTACTACCTAGATACAAATGCGATAGCCCAACAACATTACTAACTCGCTTTGCCACTGAAAACGACTTGTTATTCAATTATTTTGGATATCTCATCTCCTTCTTAAGGGATATGTCATCCTAAAGTTCGTACTAAACCAACTATTGAAACTATACCGTCAATAGAAAACTCATTAACTACTAGCTTTTTTGTAAGTGTGTCTTAATTACCTAGTGATAGTGCTAGGTATAATCACTACCAATTCAGTGATCAAACATGAACACTCTTATTTTCCGTACGCAAAATACGCGCTTGGTCGTGGTTGCGGAAACCTTAACTAGTGCCCTGGTGTAGTAACCTAAACCAATCAATCTGCCTAGCCGTTTCCCAACTACACTTGGGTCGGCTTCCAGTCCTACCAGATCCAGCTGAGCACCAGTGTTTTACATGGAGCGACCGCCTATCTGACCTCCACGACCCAGTAACTGGGTAACACGGTACCCCTTGGCAAGACTGGTGTCAGATCCCAGGCCTCTGACTACCCGCAACGATTGTCAAAGATCTTCAAATGACAGCCAGGACCAACGGCTCAACGTGCTTTCCGAGGCACGAAGGAAACCCGGTATGTTGAAATGGTTAGCCGTTCACGGACCGACCCCGTCAAGCGTTGCTTAACCTTGATGATCGACTAGTGCGGCTGTTATTATTTAGCCACGAGCTTCTAGTAGTAGTAATAACCTAAACCGGGACGGCAAAATGAGTTATTATGGACACCGAATGAGAGTGCAGAGTCCCTGTCCAAAACATGAACCACACATTACAATGTCCCTAGTGCCCAAGTAGGTATATGGGCTTTAGAGAATCCAATGAATGCCATAGCGTTTTAAGTCGCAATTAACGAGGCCTGGTAAGGTTTACCACCTTTTAGATAGTTTGGCCCTCCGACCACAAAAGAAAAATATTATGCTTCTTCTCAAACTTAGTTAACTCTCACTACATAAAACTATCACACTAAAAAAATTGTCAAAATATTTTTTGCATTTATCATAATATCCAGACTGAAATTTATGGTAGGTTTGTCACTGTCACCATATCGTTCTAACTTTCGAACAATAATAGTCAGCCAAAGCCAGTCAAGGGTTATTGCCAGTGATAGTAGAATAATAACTCTTCAACAACACCAAAACTTGACCGTCGATAACTAACATGAAATTATGAGCTGAAACGGGCCAGCCCGACAATCCACTGACCGCAATACCGTACACAAAACCAGAATTTTGAATAATAAACACTCTTGGCCATAATCGTAGCAAAATGAAAACGACTCACCAGGTTGGCACAAAGATCCGTGTGTATGAACATTTCCACACGTCCACACTCTCCTCCTTGACCTGTCCAGCTCCTTGGTTGTTGCTAGCTTCCTTGCAGCTCCGTTCCGGACTAGTTTTTTATTATTCTAGACTGAGGGTAGTCGCAACTGACACCACGTTTTTTTTTGCAATAATGTAACCATTTACACTAGCATTGTTTTTACGTGTGATCTCATTAGCACGACCGAATCCCAATTCTGATGTCGCATCAAGGCTGGCCGATAGATGTAAACCATCGGCAAGTCAGGATGTATTTCCTTAGGTTAAGATATCGTGTGTGGGCAGGTCGGTGGGTACAATCGTGCAAATGAAATCACATAAATTATTCGATACACTGGGTTTATTCAAATATTCACAGTTACAATCTAGCTTACTAATATTACGGATAGACACTGATTCTACGACGTGTTAGCTCTAAGGCTGTCAGTACTCAACTGCCATATTCTAAGTTCCCCACCACGCAAGTGGTTAGATATAGCGTGCCAATGCGTAGTTGTTCTTGCTTTGCCGCCAGATTGCGTGCTTGCGATTTGTTTTAACGTCCGTACTATTGACTAACCCGACATATAGATGATCTCTTGAATAAATTGGAATAGTCATTATTACCTTGTCTAATATCAAACTTTAACTCCACGCGTTCAAATGATCATACCAGCACGTCACATTTCCAGCAACTATGCCGCACATTTCGTTCAATAATTAACACAAAATTTATAGGAGTGTATTTTGTTACTTGATGATGCCATATCATATATGGCATCCTCAAGTAACAAATTATTCATGCACTAAATCCTTTAAATAATCACAGTAAAACAGAAATATCTAATATTTCACGCAATTCAAAACAATCGGCTGTCAATATTTTGATAATTTTACTGTTGATCGTCAATTTGTGTTAGATAGGGATGGGGCTTACAGTCGGCTTCTATTTTGAGTAAGTTTGCTCTTTTTACCGACTTCAAAAAAAGGAGGTAATTAATTCGATACGTATGTGTGTATGCGTATATATGTATGTAATATTGTTGGAATTGCCCAATATGCACATATGTTACTCTAATTGGGCTTCTAAACACGTGTGCCAAATTTCATAAGTGTATGTATGTATGTTTGTTCTCGCATTTCTCTGAAACTACGGTTGTGATGACAACTCATCGCTAGCTGTTTCGCCAGTATATTTAATAGGTCCCTTTCACTAATACGTCTCTTTCTTTGAATTTGAATATATAATGTAAATCAATCAACTGCTTACGAGCGGAGCCCAAACCACTGAACAGTGTCGAGATTAGATATAAATAAGGCTCAGATCAAATAAAAAGTCAAGATGGAACGTTGCAAACAACAAGGTGACGCCGGTTAAAACCTTGCCTTGCCATATACATACACAATTACACGCACACACGTACATCGAAACTACGCCTTATCTTGTCAGTCGAGCTCTCAGATTAAATAAAAAGCTCGACTGACAAGCTATCACCACCTTGTTGTTTGCAACGTTCCATCTTGTCTTTTTATTTGATCTGAGAAATAAGGGTGTTCCAATTTTAAGATACCTACTCCTTTGAGGAGTAAGTTTATCTCATTCCTTTTTCTCACGGGGTTGGCACATCTGCTTAGTTCTTTAGAGTGTGCGTGTGTTCTGTTCCAGGTTTGTGTGTATGGAGAGAAATTAAACGAATGAATATTTGGATGTTTCTTTACTAACTTTACGTATTACAAAGGAAGTACTTATTTAGTAAGTGCGTCTCTAGCGTGAAAAATTTTGTGGGTAGTATATTTGTTAAGGCGGTACCCCGAGCAAAATGCCGCGCAAGCCGTTTTTCGTGCTGTTTTTAGGAGCTATCTACTCGTTATTTAAAAAGAAATATCAATTAATAAAAATACATTAAATTTCTACATAAAATTGATTCTAAAATGGTAGATTTCGTTTTTTTTTAATGTTGTATATATTTCACTAATCTCCTTCCAAAAAAAAACATAAAAATGAGAAATAATTATTAATAGCATGCATCTCCTCGTAAAGTGTTCATTAATAATTTTTTTGTACTAACACTATTGGATAGACAATTTAAGAACGAACATTTTTGTAGTAATTTTTTTTCAAAAGACCACAATTCTATTTTATAAAGATTTTATTCTAAAATCTGGGCGTATTCACTACTGTAATTCATGCGCCACCAGTGCCGCTAGACCAATAGGAATGCTCATATCTCATGCCGATTTTTTGGTCAGGGTACCGTCTTAAGTCATATATTTAAGACAATTTGTATATTTTTGGTATACTACAGTTTGTTTTCCCTATAAAAATAAATAAATATAGCGGGTGGTGGTTATGGGTGACCTGGCATCGCCGAAAGCTGCACATATGAACATGAATACAATCTTAATGTGTCAGCGTTCCTACAGTTCCTTACACTGTGCTTTTGCTTTGCTTATTTATTATACCTACTCGCACGCCAATTTTAAGTACTTAGCACCTGAGGCCAAGTGACATTCTATCATTGATAGCGATAGGTTAAATTCCAAAAAAATATGGGTGTGTCAAACGCTATAGAAATGTTACGTGATCAATCCCTTACATATTGGCATTTCAACTGACGCCATCGCCGACTTCGAATGACACGTCTTGAGACCTCTCTTTTCGTATGCTGATTTCCACGCACTTTAGCTAAACTAATCCAGGGTTCGTCGTACCATCTCGCCGCTGGAAGACCAACAATTTTACGCCATTTTGCTCGGTTTCAGCATCATCATTATTTCAGCCGGAAGACGTCCAGTGCTGGACATAGGCATCCCCCAAGAATCGCAACACTGATCGGTCCTGTGCATTTCGCATCCACCGAACGACCGCAGCCTTGACCAGGTCGTCGCTCCACCTAGAGGAAGGCCTTCGAACACTGCGTCTGCCGGTACGAGGCCGCCACTCTAGAACTTTCTGCGAGCAATGTGCCCCGCCCACTGCCACTTAAGTTTGGCAATTCTTCGCGATATGTCGTTAACCTAGGTTCTCTAGCGGATGTCTTCATTTCTGATTCGGTCACGCAAGGAAACGCCGAGCATAGCCCTCTCCATTGCCCTTTGGATGACTTTAAGCCTTCTGATGAGGCCCATTGTGAGCGACCAAGTCTCTCGGTTTACCTAAACTCTTTTTAACACAGTTTGTTTTTCAAAATGGGGTTAGCTCGACGGGAAAGCAGTGGAGTGTGCATGTGGTGCTGAGCCGCCAACCATGTTCCACCTCCTGTTCTGTCCTTTTCGCCAAAATATGCAACCAAGGTGATCTATGCGCTGCTACAGATGATGCCGGCTAAGAAAGCTGGAAGTGGCTACGTTTTGGGGCAGACAAAGAAGGATGGCCAAATCGTACCAGGTGATGAAAAGATGGCGTCCGAATTTGCCGTATATATGAAAAATACCCTTATTTTTTAAGGTTTTAAAAAACATAAGAAATGTCTCTTTAAGTAACCACAAAAAAAAGATATCCATTTATTTTTGTTTATGTAATTTTTTGGCAATTATTTAGAATACCATGTTCAGAACGCACCTATTGACGATTCATTTCACGTATGAAATGACTGGTATTCAAAGACTATAATTATTAACGTTTTTCTGAATAGTTGTTAATGTATTTCAATTTAATTAGTATGTAGGCATCAAATCAACTACTACGCTGTTTTAATATGCATTGGATTCCTGTCATAAGAATAATTATATAGGCTCATAGTAAGTATTTATGCGTTTTATTAAATTGCTTTGAACGGAACATTATTTGTCATCGACCCGCGCCATTGATTGACACTTGACAGTGTCAAGCAATGTCAAATGTCAATTTGACACCCGGCGATCAATTGCTTCGCATCGGAAGAGTACGTTAATACGATTAGCTTTGTTGTGAATTGTGATACGTACTGTACTATTTTGGATTTCCTTCTGTTGTTTTGACCATTGCTTGTCGAATTGTCGTTAACTACCTTTTTAGGCTACGCCACAGTCTAGTAAAAGGTAGTTATTGATTCTAACCTCAAACACATTGTTTACATTATTATAAAAAATCGTGGCCATTTAGATATGATTTTCAAACGGGGTGATGTTTACAACATAGAAACAAACGAATCCAGCTATAATTTACTTCGGGACATGAAAAATAAATTTCAAGTCCAGCTCCTATAGAAATTTGGCCATTGTTCTTTGAACGACTGCCGTGCCAACAACACGAAGAAGAAGAATAAACACAGTATGAACATACCTAAATAGTTAAATTTTTCCTTCCTTGCAATAATGACATTTTCGGAAAGGACGGAGTTTATTTTCGGAACAATGAACTGTCATTTAAACTGGTTTTTGTAGCCACGGATGATTTTCTTTGGAACCAATATTTAACAACAGAGGCCCTTTTGCGATAAAAGAAGCAATTTCCGTCATATTTTCCAAGAATTGTAAAAACATAATGAATTTCTTCGGCAGTCGGGTAAATATACCGCACGCAAAATAAGCGCTTGGTCGTGGAGTTGTATTTGTCATTTGTATTTTCTTTTTCCTCCTGCGAATATATTTATTTCACGCGAGGAAACTGCTTATATATCTTAGTTTAAGTCGTTCACTTTACTTCTCATCCTGTTGTCTCACACTATTGTCTACATTTATTTTTAGGGTTCCGTACCCAAAGCGTAAAAACGGGACCCTATTACTAAGGCTCCGCGGTCCGTCTGTCTGTCTGTCTGTCTGTAACCAGCCTGTATCTCATGAACCGTGATAGCTAGGCAGTTGAATTTTTTTCAGATGACATATTTTGGTTGCCGCTATAACAACAAATACTAAAAACAATAAAATAAATATTTAAGTGGAGCTTCCATACAACAAACGTGATTTATTTTGCAATTTTTTGCGATAATGATACGGAACCCTTCGTAAGCGAGTCTGACTCGCACTTGGCCGGTTTTTCATTTCTCCTATGCGGGAATCTGCTGGTAAAAAATATTAAGAAATAAGCAGTGTCTTTGTACTCTATTGTCTCGATGTGTTGTCTTTATCTATATCAATATTATAAAGAGGAAAGATTTTTTTGTTTGTTTGTTTGTACCGAATAGGCTCCGAAACTACGGGACCGATTTTAAAAAATATTTCACCAAAAGAAAACTACATTATTCCTGAGTGACATAGGCTATTTTTTTATCCCGCAAACGGGTCCTGTGGGGTTTTCCACGGGAGTAAAGCCGCGGGGAACAGCTAGTTTATTATATTGTGTGTACGGTAATTATAAAAAAATAAATAAACAGCCCTCTATCCCCTTTGGATGAAATTTACATTTAATTTATCATTTCAATTTAAGGGCGTCAACTGCTAGATGCGTCTCCTGAGTCACCATATCGACCGATACTGTGCTCTTCGCATCCAGCTGGTTCATGAAATAATGCCGATAAAAATTCATTAGGTACAGTATTCTGGTGTGATTTTAAAACGAATCTGTATATTATGCTATGCTATGTTATTAATAATATTCTATGCTATGATTACATAGAATATTATTCCACGGACCGATCCAATCAAATAGACTTTTCACTATAATAATTTTAACATGGGGTGAAATCATAGATTGAAGCTATTGTGTGACCGATAGAATGTAAACGAAAGATTAAGTAACTGATAATAAATGATAAATGATTTTATTTCTGTAAGTTGGTTTGTACAAACATTTTTAAATGTCGATCATATTTTTTTTAAACTATATAAGGTCGGCGTTTCCTATCTGACTACTCTAATAAGAAAGGCCGAAACAAACAAAGAGGTCACAGTCTCTTTTAAAGTCCTGAGAAAATCTTGGTTAGATCATGTGAAGACCATGTAGACTGATGTCTGAAATGGTCTTTTGAGGAAAGAAGCAGCCGTATTGAGTGGACTTGTTCCAGTCAGTGCACGCATTTGTCAATAACCGAGCAGCTCAACTCAGAATTTTAGGAGCTCAACGATTCTACGAACAATACCAAAGAAAGGCCATTTGGGTAGGCCGCATAAATTACTCAAACTGCCAGACCATGATTAAAAACGGGCCAAGTGCGAGTCGGACTCGCGCACGAAGGGTTCCGTACTATTACCGCAAAAAACGGCAAAAAAACACGTTTTTTGTATGGGAGCTCACTTAAATATTTAATTTATTCTGTTTTTAGTATTTGTTGTTATAGCGGCAACATAAAAACATAATCTGTGAAAATTTCAACAGTCTAGCTGTCACGGTTCATGAGATACAGCCTGGTGACAGACAGACAGACAGACAGACGGATCGCGGAGTCTTAGTAATAGGGTCCCGTTTTTACCCTTTGGGTACGGAACCCAAAACACTAACTAAGATAAATTAAAAACAAAGAAAGAGCGATCCAAATAGTCTTCACATTCACAATAATTAGAATAAAATAATATTAAAGTTTAAAAAGTAATTGTTGTCATTACAAGAAAACCAAAAAAAAATAAACGTCAATATTAAACAAAATTAAAAACAAAATTCACGTTGCAAAATATAAAAAATCAAAATTAATTGGAGCAGCTCAATCCTAAGCCTTTTTGTCCTCAACGTAATCATTAATGGTATTAAACGCTTTCTGTCACAACTTACGTTTAACGAATGATTTGAATTTATTAAGACTTAGATCTTGTACGTAGCTTAGAAGCTTATTATAAAAGCGTACACATTGACTTCTAAACGAGCCACCTATTTTCTTGAGCCTTGTTGTAGATAATACAAATTTGTGTCAAATTAGGTAGTACATCAGACCCTACAAATTATAGACCTATTTCAGTACTACCTACTTTTAGTAAAATATTTGAGCAATTAATTTTAGAGCTATTGCAAAGATTTTTTAATAAACATAAATTATTACATAGCAAACAGTTTGGTTTTACAAGGGGTCGTTCAACTACTGATGCAGTTCAGTGTTGAGCTTTTAGGGCATATTTATAATGCATAGAAAGATAAGTGTAATGCCTTGGGAATCTTTTGTAATCACAAAAGATTCCCAAGGCATTACACTTATCTTTGTCCAAGGCATTTGATCGCGGTATTTTTTTATTTCTTCATGAAACGCTAATCAAGAAACTCCGCCACTACGGGATCCGCAAAAGCGCTCTGGATTTTCATGATTTTCATGGCTTTTAATGGCCTAACTGAATAAAGAAATTTTGATTTTTTAATATTTAGTGTGAATCGAGTGGTTATAGCAGCTACTTTGGACTCCAATTACAAACTAAAAATAGATCACTAATCCTTTAAAGTGGTGTTGTTAAACCGAGTTCATAATGTAATAAACTCGTATTACTTTTAATATTATTCTCGAAACCAATTTAACTTTAACAATCCCAGAGTGGGCCAGTGTAAACATATGACAGGCTATTTAAATTTAACATGTGTACACAACCTTTCAAATTGTAGTTCGTTGTACATATAGCTTGCCAAATTAGAGTTTGAAAAGGTCATTGCTATTACACTTTGGTCACTGTGATTAATAAAAAAACTACAGATTTTTTAATGACTTATATAATATAGCACTGCTTGTCAAAGCGTTTGAACAAAGAAAACAAAAGCTAATTTAAACCAAGATTTTCACTTGAAAAGATTTGGTTTTGGTGTTGTTTTTAAATAACTAGCTTCTGTTAATGGCTTCGCCAGCGTGAATGTCGAAAATTATCCCAAGGGATCATATTCCTGGGATAAAAAGAATCATATGTGCTATTTCAGAATATAATCTATCTCTGTGACAAATTTCATCCAGATCCATCCAGACGTTAGAGCGTGAAGAAGTAAGAACACCAACACACACTCACAAACTTTCGCCTTTACAATATTATAGTGTGATTCTTATTTTGCTATAATTGTTTTAAAACACATCTTGAATAAACATAATTATTATAAATCTGAAAGTATGTCTCTCTGTCTTACGTTTTAACCCCTGAACGGTAAAACAATTACGTGGATTCGAGAAATTCAAGAGAAATAAAACCTACATAACAGTGACAGCTATCTACTGTAGGTCTAATGTAGGTCAAATTTGTGTTTGTGTCTAGTATTTATGTTATGGATATCACTGTATTTTTTAAACAATTTTATATTTGTATGGTAATATAAAATATTTTTATAAATATACTGAGAGGGCACAGTCATTAATTAAAATAAGAAAAAAGAAAGGACCAAAAATTGAGCCCTGCGGGTCTCCCATTGTTACTATAGATCCAGGAGATCTTTTTCCACTAACGTCAACGCTCTGAATCCTATTACTCAAGTATGAAGTAAGAAAATCCAGAGCGCTTTTCCGGATTCTGTAGTGGCGGAGTTTCTTGATTAGCGTTTCATGAAGAACGCAATCAAATACCTTGGACAGATCACAAAAGATTCCCAAGGCATCACACTTATCTTCCTATGCATTATAAATAAGTCCTAAAAGCTCAACACTGAACTGCATCAGTAGTTGAACGACCCCTTGAAAAACCGAAGTATAGTACATAATAAATGATAAATGAATAATAAATGATTTTATTTCTGTAAGTTTGTTTTTACAAACTCTTTTACATGTCGATCATATTTTTTAAAACTAGATGAGGTCGGCGTTTCCTATCTGACTACTCTGAGAAGAAAGGCCGAAACAAACTCAGAGGTCACAGTCTCTTTTAAAGTCCTGACAAAATCTTGGTTAGATCATGTGAAGACCATGTAGACATGTCCGTGACTACCGCAGGACCCCGACAGCAACCGCTTCCATATTTGGTAAATAATTACTACTCAATTGGTACCAATTAGTACCCGAACAACAAAATTGGTACCTTAGTAGTTTTCGAGAAAATCGACTTTGAAGGTGGTCCTGCGGTAGTCACGCTCCATTCAGCAGGACCACCATGAGCGCCGAAAACGGGGGCATGCTACAGCTATTCTAAGTATACAAATAATTACTACCCATAAATGTGATCCATTTCGTAAAAAAAACAGAACTGAATCATTTTTATTTATCGAGAAGTCAACGATGATAACTTTCGCTCGCTCGTTCAGCAGGACCACGACTTTGAATGTTGATTCCAAGTTGGAGGAGCCTGCGACTTTCCTCAAACCTACATAGAAAATTACTACCCTGCAAGATAAAATTGATACCCAGAATTCACAACTAGTACTCCAGTAGTTTACGAGATATACCATGCCATTGGTGGGGTGGCGGTAGTCACGGTGTTAAATTTTCATTTCAAGATTTCCCTATTAAAAACTTAGTGAATTCTGCCCAAATTTATACAAAAATTACTACTCTTACAGAAGATAAAGCGACCAAAAATTCAGATACCTAAGTGTTGTATTTTAAGAGAAATTAGCTTTCATTACTTTTCCATACTAAATCTTCGCGTATAACCCGACCATATTAAGTTGTCAATGGTATTGAGCAGTACACTCGTGCAAAAAAGTTTAAAAAGTTTTGGACCATAGACAAGATAGAATGAGATTCAAAATTATGTGAAGAAAATCGACGATTGAAAAATCGTCGTCGCTGTTTGATATTTTAACTGAGTAGAACTTAAAATGAGCCCTGTAATATGAATATACATGATTACTTTGTGTGAAGTATAACATAAAGCCAGTTGATCTCCGTTTGAACGCGTCTTGACTAAATTTTTTTGACTAAACTTATGTAAGTATATCTAGATAACGTGCATATAATAACAATAACTATATTTATTAAAACTTAAAATAATTATTATGTACTTACAAGTACGTATTTGAAATAGTAACTGATTGTTATTTTTAGATTAAACTTGGATTAGAGTAAAATCATCTAAAGTCTTGAACATAAACATATTATAAAGCCTTAAAACAATTAGCCCCAAGTTTCTCAGCTCTAAATTATAGCAGAATTAATGTGACAAATTGTCAAGCACGCGTTATCTGCTGTGATTCGCTGTTGAAAATTCATTAAACCAATCACAGCAGATAACGCGTGCTTGACAATTCTGCGATAATTTAGAACTGAGAAACTCGGGGTTAGCAATCAACAACCTTTTATTTTTAATAACTTTAATTATATCTATTAATGTTAGGTAATTATATTTGAGATTATTTTTTATGTTTACATTTCGCGTATACATTTTTCCTTTTATTTTTATTGGTTGTTTTATAAAGATATTCATGATGTTCATGAAAGTACCTACTTTCTTAATTATAAAAATAAGTATCATCACGTTTTCATTTTTAACAATGATATTCAAATAAACAGATACGTTATACACTCACAAAACAATTGAAAAAAGTGTTCCGCGCAGCAGCGGCAGCACACATACACACTTTTCATTCATCTGACAATCTGACATTTCACTACAATGTCGAAAGGGATGGCTTGATAAAACAAACAAGAAAAAAAGAGACAGCTAGTGTTTGTCACTTGCGTGTGAATGTAAACAAACATTATTCTGGCAACCAATGTTTTTTCTTTTTGTAACCTCCAAATATCAGAAAATTAGGAAAAAAAATTGAAATAAATTAGTAAATTGAGGTGTATTGCGTATTTACATATGGTATGAGATCCCTTCTGTTTTATGTAATTTGGTATTATAATTGGTACACTTTCTAAATACACACGATGGCATTTTTTTAATTTTGTTTTTTTTTCAACAAAGCGTATCGATCTTCGCCATGCATGACATAAACTAAAGACTAAATCATACAATTGTCTACTATTCGAGTCTTCACAATGCGCGCGCTTATAACATATCTGTTTATTTGAATATCATTGATTTTTAAGAGATAAATTGTAAATGATTACCTACTGTTGTCATTCACCCTATGTACATAACTTGTGAGCCTGCCATAATAATAATCTGTAATTTTGAAATAGTTTTAAACTGATAAAACTTATATTCATTGTATTCTTAAATTGTTGTAACTTTGCATGAATATAGATGCTTTTCTCATTCTGTTTTATTGAACCTATTTGCTAGATAAATAGCATAGTTCCAGTTTTATAAGGTAGGTATTAGTCCAATTTAGATTGATTTTTAAATATTTAAAATTTGACTGATTTTTTAGGGTTCCGTACCCAAAGGGTAAAAACGGGACCCTATTACTAAGACTCCGCGGTCCGTCTGTCTGTCTATCTGTCAGTCACCAGGCTGTATCTCATGAACCGTGATAGCTAGGCAGTTGAAATTTTCACAAATGATGTATTTCTGTTGCCGCTATAACAACAAATACTAAAAACAGAATATAATAAATATTTAAGTGGGGCTCCCATACAACAAACGTGATTTTCTTGCCGTTTTTTGCAATAATGGTTCGGAACCCATCGTGCGCGAGTCTGACTCGCACTTGGCCGGTTTTTTTACAAATTGTTATCGATCTGTGTTCTGTGTCTTAATAAAACTTATTCGACATATAAAAATTTTATATTACTTATTCATAACCTAGATCTAACAATGTGAGTATTAAATAGATACCTAACTAAAAATACACCCAAGGTCCACAAGAAATGTCAGTGGAAATTTGATACAAATTGTACCATACAATCAACTTCTGGTACTGTAAAAATACATACCTATTACTTATGTAATAATTTTATACTTACGCTATTAGCAGCATATTGTTACTGCAGTAAATTAGGTTATTAATACGTAGGTACTTAAGCTTGCAGCAATAGTAAATTAGTAGGAAAGAAATAAATAAGAAATACCTATCGCTCTTTAATGGTATTCATATAAAAACACAGAAGGACCTACCTTCTGTGTTTTTACAATACAGAAAAATAATTATTAGAATACCTACCTACCCACGGCTTTAACAAAGGTATTATAGGCCATGGGTAACAAAATTTTTTTTTTTGTTATGTGCCTAGGTACACATTTTGTATAAAAATTATAGATTGTGTCCTTCGGCCTCATTCGGGGTCATATAAACTTAATTTGAGTCTAGCATCTTCCGTTTCCGTGTCACATCTATATATCCAAGCAACACTATGGTGACGTAATTCCGCTTTCGTTCACCAGGTGGCTGCAGCGCGCCAACTCGTACATTGGCGTCCTGTTTTTCGGACGGTTCACATCTTTTAAAAAGTTAACGTTGTTAACGTTCGATATTTTATAAAATTAGTAAATATTTACAGTGTTAGTTTTATAAGATAAGTAGTTTATTTATTAGATTTTTTTTTTACGATGGCGGACAGTGTACATGCGCTTAATCGTAAGGATTCCGATTCGTCATCGGACTCGACAAGTTCCTCAAGTTCTTCTGAGTCGCAACCGTCGGATTTGGAGACTGTACAGGTCGAAAGATCCCGTAAGAGGAAGAAAGCGACTAAGAAGAAGAAGAGTAAGCGTCGTCGAGGACAAAGCAAGGTAATCAGAAAACTTGCAAAACAGGTCAGTGATTTGAAAGATTTATACTACTACCCTCAAAATATGTATTATGAGAACGAAAATTATGAGGGTGGTAATCCGATGTGTGGTGATAATTATTCTGTATTGGCACAAGAACAACCTGTTCCAGACAGACTGTCTGAACCCGTATTAGATCCTGCACCGTCTCAAACATTTGATTTTGATTTGGCAACGCAATTAAAGGAGCCAGCTGTTATTGCTACTCCATCTAATCAGTTGGAGTTGTTAAATTCGATTCAATATTTTAGTAATGATAATTGGAATAATGTCAGATATGTGGAATCACAAAAGATATATAATGCTCGTCCAGGATATGTTGACCTTGAAGTAAACGATGAAGTCAAGTCATTAGAAAAAGTTAGCCATCTACCCTCAGCGGATAGATTTCTTGGTGCTGTAACTAGAGGGCTTGTAATGCAAAGCGAGGCCATGCAGCAAGGTTTTCGGCAGATAGTGGACTGGGCCAAGGATACTTGCTGCATGGACCCAGACCAATTGACTTTAAAATTAAAAGAAGTTTTTTCCGGTGATTACCAAAAGATTTCACGTGATTGTATACAGTTAGTTTGTGGCCGTAGGGCCGATATAGTAGAACAAAGACGTGAAGTGTTCATTAAGCAATTAAGAGATCAATCATTTAAACCTTGTTTGAAGAAGATACCGCCGTCAAGTGAATTTTTGTTTGATAAAGTACCTTTTACCGATTTTGTAAAAAATAACGGCGGTGTCAACAAAATTTTTTATATGAATAAATTAAATATTTCTGGGCAAGAAAAGAAGACCACTAGACCCCAGGCGGCGTACCCTGGGCCTAGTGGATATAGATCGTCCAGTCGCCCTTCGGCACTGACGATGAATTATAGGTTTCCTCCTACACAGAGTGTTGAAGCCTTTTATAATTATCCAGCAATTAACCCTTTTAATAATAATTTAAAATTTTTTCGTCCTCAACCAAGAGGACAGCAAGCTGGACAACGTTTCTTCCAGCCCTCTCGTTTTCGAAGAGACGAACCGCAGAACAATATACCACGAGGCAGGGGCTCGGGTAAATTTAATAGAAAGTTCTGACTCGGATCGGGCTTTCTGGGGGGGTTGCTTACAAAATCATGTTACGGAATGGAAGAGATTGAGAGCTCCAGAACCATTAATAAAAATAGTGAAGGGTTATCGAATTCCATTCCAAAAGAAACCGCCTCTGGTCTCGCCAAGGCTGGTAAAACGGTGCAATCTCACACAACCATCTCCGCAGATGGACACAGTAATTCGAAATTTGGTGAAACAGAAAATTTTAGAATATGCCCCCATAACTCCAAGTTTTGTCTCAAATTTCTTTCTGATCCTCAAAAGCGACGGAACCTACCGTCCTATTTTCAATTTAAAGAGTTTGAACAATTATCTAAAGATAAGCAAGTTTCGTTTGATTTCGGTAAATCGGGTTCCAGATTTTATTCAGGAAAGGGACTGGATGGCCAAAATAGACCTCCGGCAAGCTTACAACCACGTAAGTGTTGCACCCGCTCACCGTTGTTTCTCCGTCTACTATATCGAAACCGATTACTGCAAATGACTTGTTTGCCATTTGGCCTGGCGACAGCGCCCAAAGTGTTTGCATCGCTGACCAACTGGACTGCCGAGATTTTCAGGAACCTTGGCATTCGAGTTGTGGTTTTTCTCGACGATTACCTTCTAGTAGCACAGGACAGAACAACACTTATAAAACACGTCGAAATTGTTCTTCAAACTCTCTGTCAGTTGGGTTGGCAGGTAAACAGGGAGAAGTCAATTCTTATCCCTCAGAAAATAATAGAATATCTGGGGTTGATGTGGAATCCCTGGTCGAATCAAAAATTTTTACCGCAAAACAAAATTCGCAGCATAAAAATCGTTCTGTCAAAGTTGCTGAGACGGCGGAAGGCGTCTCTTCGAGAAATACAGAGTATTATAGGCGTTCTGAATTTCGCTCGTCTGGTAGTTCCGATGGGTCGTTTGAATTTTCGCCACCTACTGTCTTATTGCAACATAGTCCTGAAAATGCCATGCCAGTCGACCTACCCTTAACCTGCAGAGGTGCTGGCAGAACTGAGGTGGTGGAAGGTTCACTGTGTGGAGAAGTCCAGGCTTCATCCTCCACAGGTAAAAAGCTTTTTGACCACAGATGCAGCAGATTCAGGTTGGGGGGCGGAGTTGAATGGCCTTCACGTATCGGGCAAATGGACAGAAGGAGAAGAACAGCTTCATTCGAATCACAAAGAGATGTTAACCATTCTAAAATGTTTGTTAGAATTCGCGCCGTCTCTGAGTCATACATCTCTTCTTTTGCAGTGCGACAACAAAGCGGTAGTAGCTTACTTAAGGAAGGAGGGGGGAAACAAGTCGCAGATCCTAATGATGTTTATATATCAAATTTTTCGCATTCTTCAGAAGTACGACATTCATGTAATTCCCCATCACATTCCAGGCAGATACAACAACGTCGCAGACGGTCTGTCACGTCACTCGAGGTTACAGGAATGGCATCTGCTTCCCGAGTTCACCAGCGTTGTCTTTGCAAAGTGGGGTGTTCCCCAAATAGATCTGTTTGCTTCCAGCACGGCTCATGTAGTCCCGCGTTATGTGACTCTAGATCAACGAGATCAGCGAGCATGGAGGCACAACGCATTCGCATTCAAATGGGATTTTCGTCTCGCTTGGGTCTTTCCTCCTCCAAGTTTGATGCCCCGTGTCTTGATGCATCTAAATCAGGCTCGAGGTGTATTCCTGATAGTCGCACCAAAGTGGTCTCGAGCATTCTGGAGAGCAGATTTGAAGAACAGAGCGATCGCGCCACCATTCACGATTCACAGGTTATCGGAAGTCCTAGTAGACATGAGGACCAGGCAGCCACCACCGCGAGTGCAGGAACTGCACCTAGAAGTATGGAAATGTGGGGGTGGTCTGAATCCCTAGGTGAGTGGTCTGAAGAACAAAGGTGTCTGCTCAAAGAAGGTTGGAGGTCGTCTACTTTGAATACATACAGACCAGCATGGCAGAGATGGTTGAATTGGTGTGCTAAGTTAAATGTAAATTTTTCAAATCCTTCCGGCAGTGATTTGGCACGATATTTGGCGGATTTACACTTAAAAGAAAAACTGTCTTATCGTACTATTTTACTTCATAAATCTGTTGTCTACTTTGTGCAATGCAAAAAGTGAGGCCCGATTAAGTTCGAACATTTTGGTTAAACAGATGGTTAAGGCAATTGCATTGCAACAGCCTAAAAAGTGTCCACCCCCTGTTTGGGACCCTCAGTCTTTGGTAGGTTGGTTGGGCTGTAGACCTCTTCAAAATCAAAGTCTATTTGAAATTTCAAGAGTTTGTGCAGTGCTACTGTTGTTATGTTCAGGGCGTAGGATACACGATTTAACATTACTGAGTGTTTCGTCAGACAGGTGTATCGTAAGTGAGAATAGCATAATGTTTTGGCCGCATTTTGGTTCGAAAACTGATTCTGAAACTCATGTACAGTCTGGGTGGAAGTTGTTAGGTAATCCCGAAAGTGCGGCTCTTGATCCTGTGCATTGGCTTAAAAAACTTATAGAAATTGGAAAACCGCGTCGTTTAACTTGTTCTAGTGATAGATTATTTGTTTCTGCATGTGGAAAACCTAAGCCAGCAACTAGAACTATTTTGGCTGGTTGGGTTAAGTCTGTTTTGAAAGAAGCAGGAATCGAGGCTACTCCAGGTAGTTTCCGTTCTGCGGTAGCTTCACGAAGTTGGTTAGATAACGAGCCTCTCGATGAGATAATGGCACGAGCTAATTGGAAATCCGGTAACACTTTTAGGAAACATTATAGGAAGGAGGTGATTACAGCACAGGGAAGTTCTTTGATTCATCTTTTTCAGCCAATTAACTAAAATGTCAATTAAATAAATGAGTTTTATAAATGCAAGAATCGATTATGCTACAGCAAGATGATTTGGATAATCAGGAGTAATGAGTTATGGATGGACAAGGAGAACATGATTATGGTAAGATCATATAAGTATAATAGAACGATGCGAGATAAGTGGTACGTATTAAAATGTTTCTGTTTATTTTGTAATAAAGTGGTAAGTAAATATGTAATAATAATAATTTTTGTATTGAAATATAAATCTTAAAAAATTATATTGGTGCTTATTTTTGTACTTATATTGTGTGCAACACATTGGCGTCCCGTTCACCAGGCGATAACAAACAAAGCCTCAAATTATGTTTATATGACCCCGAATGAGGCCGAAGGACACAATAGCAGCGTTTTACCTTCAAATAAAACGCTTGTTGTGTCCGGAGACTCATTCGGGGTCATAATTTTAAAGACTGCCTGGTGTTATTGGCTCTTTAAGTTCTAGGATTTTGAGGCCACAATGAACGAGTTGGCGCGCTGCAGCCACCTGGTGAACGAAAGCGGAATTACGTCACCATAGTGTTGCTTGGATATATAGATGTGACACGGAAACGGAAGATGCTAGACTCAAATTAAGTTTATATGACCCCGAATGAGTCTCCGGACACAACAAGCGTTTTATTTGAAGGTAAAACGCTGCTATTGTGAACTGTTGTTTTTACTAAAACGACATCCATAAACTTTTTTGCACGAGTGTACTGCTCAATACCATGGACAACTTAATATGGTCGGGTTATACGCGAAGATTTAGTATGGAAAAGTAATGAAAGCTAATTTCTCTTAAAATACAACACTTAGGTATCTGAATTTTTGGTCGCTTTATCTTCTGTAAGAGTAGTAATTTTTGTATACATTTGGGCAGAATTCACTAAGTTTGTAATAGGGAAATCTTGAAATGAAAATTTAACACCGTGACTACCGCCACCCCACCAATGGCATGGTATATCTCGTCAACTACTGGAGTACTAGTTGTGAATTCTGGGTATCAATTTTATCTTGCAGGGTAGTAATTTTCTATGTAGGTTTGAGGAAAGTCGCAGGCTCCTCCAACTTGGAATCAACATTCAAAGTCGTGGTCCTGCTGAACGAGCGAGCGAAAGTTATCATCGTTGATTTCTCGATAAATAAAAATGATTCAGTTCTGTTTTTTTTACGAAATGGATCACATTTATGGGTAGTAATTATTTGTATACTTAGAATAGCTGTAGCATGCCCCCGTTTTCGGCGCTCATGGTGGTCCTGCTGAATGGAGCGTGACAACCGCAGGACCACCTTCAAAGTCGATTTTCTCGAAAACTTCTAAGGTACCAATTTTGTTGTTCGGGTACTAATTGGTACCAATTGAGTAGTAATTATTTACCAAATATGGAAGCGGTTGCTTTCGGGGTCCTGCGGTAGTCACGGACATCATGTAGACAGATGTCTGAAATGGTCTTTTGAGGAAAGAACCAGCCAGATTGAGTGGACCTGTCCAGTCAGTGCACGCATTTGTCAATAACCGAGCAGCTCAACTCAGAATTTAAGGAGCTCAACGATTCGACGAACAATACCAAAGAAAGGACATTCGGGTAGGCCGCATAAACTACTCAAACTGCCAGACAAAGATTAAAAACTAAGATAAAAAAAAAAGATCCACATAGTCTTCACATTCACAATAATTGAAATAAAATAATTTAATACTTTAAAAAGTAAATATTCTTGTCATTGCAAGAAAACAAAAAAAAAACAAACAAAATATCAAAATTAAAAACAAAATTCATGGTCCAAAATATATAAATCAAAATTAATTGGAGCAGCTCAATCCCAAGCCTTTTTGTCCTCAACGTAATCTTTAATAGTATAAAACGCTTTCTGGCACAACTTACGTTTAATGAAAGATTTGAATTTATTAAGACTTAGATCTTGAACGTGGCTTGGAAGCTTATTATAAAAGCGTACACATTGACATCTAAACGAGCCACCTATCTTCTTGAGCCTTGTTGTAGGTACTACAAATTTGTGTTTGTTCCTAGTATTTATGTTATGGATATCGGGGGTTGAGATGGTTCCGGAATTAACGTTTCGTGAGCACATCTTAGATATCTGTGGCAAGTCCTTCCGAAATCTAGGATTTATACTCAGACAGTGCAAGGACTTTCAGAATACGGCAGTGGTTAGAATCATGTACAATGCGCTAATACAGTATCATGGTGGCAAGTATCCAAAACAAATTCACTCGTTTTTTGTTTTTGAAGCTGTACGGTGTCTATCCCTTCTTCCCACTCATGTACCCTAGTCTCTTCGTAATAGGTATGGTAGGGTACAGCAGGCTGGCGGTGCGGAGGGACATCGCTCTGTGTAGCTTCGTGTTTCGGGTGCTGCGCGGCTGGTTTCACCACCCTGATTTGTTAGCGGAGCTGGGGCTGTGTGTGCCACCCGGCTGCGGGGGCGCGCGCCGCCCCACGCCAACCCTACTGGAGCAATCCTATAGGACTAACCTGAACAAGTTTGCCCCCTTGTCACGCGCCATAAGATTTTTTAATATGTGCAAAAGAGTTAGATATATTTCACTGTAGCCTGATGATGTTCACGAAAGTAGCACTGAAGTGCATTGAAAATTTTGAAAAATTTAATTACATTTTTAGTTGGATTATAATGGTATTTTAAATGTATTTTATTGTGTTTAATTGTATGATAATTAAATTTTGATTGTATTAATAATTGTATGATTGTATTTTAATGGATTTTTAATTGTAATTTTTAATTGTATTTTTAATTGTATTTAATGGTACTTTTTATTGTATTTCTATAATTCTAATATATTTGTGGTAGTAACATTGCATTGGCGATATAGCTGTTAAGGTGTTACTTACATAATTTTGAATAAATAAATAAATAAAATCACTGTATTTTTTAAACAATTTTTTTTTTTATGGGCATATAAAAGATTTTCATAAATATACTGAGAGGGCACAGTCATTCCATTAATATCCTTAAATTTCTCTCTGAGAGAGTGTCTCGGACTTAATTTATATATTGATCGAACAGCTCTTTTCTGCAAAACAAAGATAGTCTGGATATCGGCGGCATTTCCCCACAACAGAATACCGTACGACATTACACTATGAAAATAGTTAAAGTATACTAAACGGGCTGTCTCTATGTCAGTTAAATTACGAATTTTTCTAACAGCATATGCTGCGGAGCTTAGCTTCTTAGACAATTTATCTATATGTGGGCCCCACTGAAGCTTAGCATCCAAAATTAAGCCTAAAAATACTGTGCTATTTTCAGGATATAGGTAATGCTCAGAATTATGCCATCATAAGGTGAAATGAGAGTGTACCAGGGTACAATGTACACATCTGCGTATCCATTTAGAGCGTACCGGCGCGATGTTATGTAATGAAATGGCGTAAACAAGAAACAGACATGCGATTGCAGCAATCCCGAGAGATTTGCCGTCATTTATTGAAGAGTTCTGTTGTATATCTCCGAAGTTCCTCATCAGATCTTCACCAAATTAAAATGAGAGCAATTTCGGCAGATACTCTTTTAAACAAAAAATATTTTTCAATATCGGTCCACAATTGACGGAGATATCGGTGAACATACATAAAAAAAACATACATAAAGTCGATCATAGAACCACCTCCTTTTTAGTAAGTCGGTTAAAATTTTGCGATTTCTATAGTACGGTACCTACAGGATTGACAAAATACCCATAATAACCCAATCTACACATTCGTGCTATTTGTCGCTAAGGAGTTCGGTTGTATGCTCCATATCTTGAAAACTGCGGGACAAGTTTTGATGAAACTTGCAATTTTCCCTAAGTTGCCTAAGTTGCTGTCCCTAAATATACTTAATCCAACAAAAAAGGAATGATCACTATCCAATAATTAGTTTCGGTGAAATGCGTGGACAAACATACATACATAGATATAAACAAACATACATACATATACTTATGAACTTTGGCATACGTCTTTAGAAGCCCAAACACAGTAAAATATGTGAATATGGTGCAATTCCTACAATATTACATACAAACATGTGAATTTTTATTCCTCCGTTTTTGTGCTGTCGGTAATTAAAACACTACAAAGTGAAAATAAATTCAATATCGGAGTCGTCAAAAAATGAAGAAATTGAAACAAGAACACCGAATTCAAAATTGAAGTAATTTTTCACATTGTTTTGTTTTTATTTAGAAGTCGGTTGAATTTTTGGTAAAAAAGGTTTTATATTCTGGCATGACGGTGACGAAAATTGACATAGCCCGTTTAAAATTTTGTCATTACTCGCGGCTTTTCAGCCGTTCTATTCCGTAAAAGTCTTATCCTGAAAACTTTAAGTGGGCTCAATCCCTAACATTAGTTGGAATGACAGCTGACTTCAACGGGCTTATTTCGAGTTTTTACTCGTGTTCGATCGCGTTAATGTTAATTTATATTGACACTGGATAAGCGTCGTTTGGTGACAGTAAGGGGAAACCGCTTTTTTGTATACAATTTGGCATACGCCAATACGCAACGTTCTATCGTTTACGAAAACGCGATCAAGTAAGTTAATAAAAAAGTTAAAAATCCCGACTGCTTAAGAAGTGAACTAAAAAGATGTAAACAGGAAGAAAATCATGCTGCGCAGTTGGAGGATACATATTCGCGAGCTGGCTGACCAAAACCAGATGTAACCTTGGAATGCACAACATGATTTTCTTCTTGTTTACACCTTTTTAGTTTGCTTTTAAGCAGTCGGGATTTTCGATTTTATTTATAAGTTTTCAGCTAATATAGTGCATTTGGAATTATATACATTTAAACATCTAGGTATTATATGTTTTCAAAATCACCTTTTAAATCTCTTGTTTTGATACTCCACGCGATGGGTGAAGAAGAAACAAAATTGGGCACCCACGATATGGCGCCCAAAATCCACCATTTTTTTATTTGCCAATTTTAATGTAGCTAGCACGCAAATCGATTGCCATAAGAATCATCACAAGTAAAATTACAAAATTTAAAAAACCCCCGACGTTTATCTTGCGAAAACACCCCGATTCAAACAGTCAAACGCCCATAACTTTTGAACGGCTGAAGCGATTTTATTCAAACATAGCTAAGAACACTCTCGACAAAATCATCTTTCAAACAAAAAAAAATAAATCAAAATCGGTTCATTCGTTTAGGCGCTATGATGCCACAGACAGACACACAGATACACAGAAACACACGTGAAACTTATAACACCCCTCTTTTTCCGGCGGGGGTTTAAAATCGGTCAACCCGTTTGGTCTCTTGAACTCCACATAGGAACAAACATACATACATATACTGATAAACACATTACCGTCCTTCGGCAGTCGTGTAAAAAACTCACACTACGGCCTCAGGTTCACTTTTATGGAGTTTCTTGTGCATTCTTCTCCATAACAAGCTACTTTCCGAATGCACGGTAGAATCAACTTTTATTCCATGTAAATTTAAAAAGTATGGAGTTTCTTGTGCATTCTTCTCCATAACTAGCTACTTTCCGAATGCACGGTAGAATCAACTTGTATTCCATTTAAATTTAAATTGTGACATTCAAAAGTGCCGCTTGGTGGCCCAGTTGAAATAAATATCTTTTGTCTTTTGTCTTTTTGTCTTTTGTCTTCTCCTAAGTTATCATGCTGAGATGGCTACAGAATAGCACATCAATGAATTACTTGCTGGCTTAAAACTCACACTAAAATCGAGTAATAATATTATGTACATAGTATATTATAAGACTTTCGTTCAAGTTGTAAGCTCATAAATCCTAGCGCAGTCTTTGATACCGAGAACTTGATAAATTAAAGACAATGCAGCTGCGTGTTTTCATAGAAATTGTTTTCATTTATTTATTGTACACCATAATGTACATGTAAAAGGAAACTGAAACACTTACAATGGGCTGCATTATCACATTCCGCGATCTCTTCCAGGCAACCTGGAAATGTTCTAAGATATAACAACTTCTATGAAGTCGTTATCACATCTTTGTTGCTTCAATTGGTGCAACTCTGCTTTGGGTTTTCGCAGGATCTAGTGATGCAGGATTAGAATGCTTAACTAAACTTTGCTTATAGTAAGTTTCCGAAAACACTGAATCGGGTATTTCTCGATCGAAGATTAAGGTTGCTAATCTCACAGATTGCACTGATGTGATGCAAGAACACATTTCAAAACATAAAGATGACCGGGTATAAAAAAAATACATGAAAAGATGGATGGAAACAAAGACGCAACCGTTAGAACATTTTAGCGATAATTATGTTATTCCGCTAGCTAGGGGCTAATTTATTGCAAATTAAGTTATCCGTCGATGGACAAGGAGCTCTACGTAATTTCCACCGCGAGATCTACGGTAATTAATCATTGTCTGAATTAAATCCCAGCTATTGTAATTTTCCAGCAATTGTGCTACACATAACAGGGAAAATGGAAAGATAACAAACTAAACTGTTTCACGTAATTTGTACTTAGCGCAATGTATAATTAAGTGAAAATGTATTTTAAATTACAAAACTTATCAAGTTGTTAAGTTCTGCACAAATATAAGATCAACTTAATGAAACTAGCAAAACTTTGAAGATTCACAAAAAAAATCTCAAAAATGTTAACTGTCATCATTGAAGTTTTCCCAGTAGGTTAGCGACAACACTATCAATAGTTTATAACCTTAATTTACTTTTGTCCATAGAGCTGGTCGGCGTTAATGGCACCGGATCCGGGCATCGCCGTAGCCTATTCGTCTGCAGATGTCAGCTATCTAGGAGTGCGGCAGTCTCCAATGGCAGCAAGAGTACCACGTGCACTATCTGCACGCCAAAACAACCGCTTCGTTCGTCTGCGAACTCCTCAACAGCGCCCGTCAGGGCTGCTTCCGTGCGTTCACAGTTTTTCTAGGCAGTGTAAAAAAACCTAAGTGCGTTTGTTCACCGCCGCCGTCACCGGGACGTCAACGCGAACGAGTTTTTTTCTGCCCGATATCACGTCACGGTGATGTGACGGCGATCGTTTGTCCACCGCAATGATCTCGATGGTACACACAGCACTATATCCTGAAAACAAAAAAACAGCGCGGTGCGACGTCACGGTGCCGGTGTGGTGGACCAGTTTAAACGTATTTTGTATTGCCGGTACATTGGTCCGTCACAATCCCGGGCCGAGTTCTAGCGATTACGCCGATTTACTCGAATTGACGGCGCTCGGGTGACGGGCTTGCGGTGGACAAGTGGCTATAGTAAATGTATGTGTTGCTATATCGAACTGTCATCACGTTCTGATTGACGTCCCGGTGACGGCGGTGGTGGACAAACGAACTGAGGCTCTAGACAAGTGACCTATCGAAGATAGCGTGGCGAAGAAAATGTATGGATTTTCAAGATCTAAAAAAATGTCACGCGATTAATCCCTTACATTTTGTCATTTTCACATTCGCCATCGCTGCTATAATAACACTTTGCCTAGAGCCTCTGGATAAAGTGACATTCTATTAGTGATTTTGGAATTTTGATAATATTATCATCGCTGACAAAATATCTTAAACGGACTTCTTTCACAGACATTAATGTTCTGCAAAATGAATTCTACGAATATAATTCTTGTGGTTTTTTATATCTTAGTAATAATTTCGAAATGTCAACGACGAATAAATTACGGTAGCTGTTATACATTAAAATTTCTGAATTTATTGAGATACCTCATAATTTCTTCCTTGCCTTTTTTCCTTGTATTATTATATTTCTGAACACGCTTCGTGCACACATTTTGTTCGGTAGAAAAAATTTAATTTATTTCTGAATGTACGATACACTACCTTGTGCCACGGTTTTGCTCTCGTGATCTATTTATTCCACAGGGACGGCTTTTTTTAAGTAAAATTTCCTTAGCACAAGCACAGATAATATAATACAGATGCCTCATACATCAGATGAAAAAAGCTAGTTACGTCTGTACGGTTTCTTTGTATGGGATGAGACACCACTGGCCGTGAGAGCTATTTTTAGTAGGGGCAAAATTTACAAGAGAATCATCGTCAGCCTTTTAATGTGGGAACATGCTGGGACACAGTTCTCCTCTCTGTGAGAATGGGAATGGGCCTTAATTCACTACGTGGGCCCAGTGCGGGTTGGTAGATGTACCATGTCTTCTTGCTTGCTTGCTTGATTGTAGAGTAGTATGTGTACGTTAGCTTGAGTACGTTAGCATCATTGGGGCACTAGTCTGGAGACTGCGGGGACGCCCGAGCCCCCCCGGAATGTCCATCGGGCCCTCCCGTCTGGTCGCCAACCAGCACGATGGTGCATTCCGGGATTTTTCGACAGTTGGCGGGGCAGCCTTTCGTTTGTGGCTGGCACACTATTTGGGCCCCCAACTACCTGCGGTCGGCCAGCGGTGCACCGTGCCTCGGATCCCGCTACCCTCCGCGACTAGTCTCCCGATACATCCCTAACAGCGCGCGTCAGACTGATCAGCCTGCAGTGGAACAGCTATCTCGACCCAACTCCTCTAGTTGGCTACACCGAGCATCGTACCGGAACACGGCTAGGCCGCTTGGCGGTACGTCTTTGCCCGGTGGGTGGTCACAAGCCTTCGGCCGAAGCCTACCACCAGTTAGTGTCACCTGATTTGCACCACCCGGGGACCACGTGTAGGGAATCAAAAAAGGGGTACACACCTACGGACGTGGGTGACTCGGCCCCCACAAGTTAGTCACGTTCAACAAGTTAGACAAGTAGTACAAGTTAGACAAGTTCGATCATGCATGGAGTACTGTTCTCATCTCTGGGACGGATCTGCCAAATACCAGCTTGATGCACTAGAGTCGATCGAAAAGCGGGCCAAAAGGCTCATCGGCGATGAGGCACTGGTTAAGTCAAAGCTCCAGAGCCTTGAACATCGTCGCCGAGTTGCCAGCTTGTCGGTCTTTTATCGGTTGCATTTCGGGGAGTGTGCGATGGAATTGCATGATCTAATTCCACCAAGCCCGTTTCATCATCGGACTACAAGACGTACGGCGATGCGCCATCGCTACATGGTAGACATACCACCCATACGCACTAAACGTTTTGGAAATACTTTCATTATGCGTACAGCAAAGGAGTGGAATTCCCTGCCGGAGTCTGTGTTTCCCGATAGCTACAATCTAGGAGTCTTTAAGTCAAGAGTGAATAGGTTACTTCTAGGCAAGCGTGCTTCACCGTCGACCACATCATCGCTTACCATCAGGTGAGATAGTGGTCAAGCGCGAGCCTATAATACATAAAAAAAAAAAAACTTGCGCTTGACACAAGTTGAGCAGCTGTTCCGGCGTGAAATACCGTCTCACCTTCGAAAGGATCCCCAACTTTTTGGCCGCCAGCTGAGCCTTTCCCTCAATGTATGGGCCAAAATTGTATATGCCAGGAGCTTTTTGTTAAGTACACGCTCCATACTCTTACAGAGTATGGACGTTACAGAGATGGGTCTGTAGTTGGCCGGGTCAGCTCGACTGCCCTTCTTGGGCACAGGCTGTACGTTGGCTTGCTTCCAAGCATTCGGCACTTTTCCAGTCTCATATGAAAGGCGGAATAGACGAGTCAAGATCGGAGACAGTTCAGGCGCACAGGTTTTAAGAACTATTGCTGGTATTCCGTCAGGGCCGCTAGCCTTGTTCACGTCGAGGATACGCAGCACCCTACGAACGTCCTTTTGTTGGATGCGAATGTCCGACATACACGTCTCGCATCCAACAGGAGAAGGAGGGGGCCGCGAATCACCAGGATTCAGACGCGAAGATTCCGTAAAAAGAGATGCAAATAAATTTGCCTTCTCCTCAGCGGAGTGGGCCAACGACCCGTCGGGTTTCAGCAGTGGTGGTAGTGAGGGACGGCAGAAGTTCGACTCGACCGACTTAGCCAGGGACCAAAACGCTTTACTTCCTGCTGGGTAAGAAGCAAGTTTGGTCCCTATTCGGCCAATGTGGTCGAAACGAGCCCTTCGCAACACCGACTTGCAGGACTTTGCAGCCCTGTTGAAGGCCTTCTTCTTCTGACCCATGTCACCCGCTTTGCGCGATCGAGCGTCGACCCATGCCAGGTACGCCTCATGCTTAAGCGTGTCGGCGCGATAACATTCGGCGCCAAACCATGGACGGTCAGCGCTGGACATTGTCACATCAGAGAACGGAATGTAGTACTCCATTCCCTGACGCAACACATCCGTCACGGCGTCCGCGCACGACGAAGGATCAGCCGAAGAAAAGCAAGTAGGCTGCCAAGGATAGCATGCAAAGAAAGATCGCATGCCATCCCAATCTGCTGACCTGTACCGCCAAACCCGCCGGGTGCCTCTTGGGCTGGGATCGGGCGGGGAGTAGACGGACACAGACTTCACCAGACAGATAAATAGTGTAACTAACACGACTTTCTCTTATATATATAGATTATGCATGATAGAATACTTTACAAATTACTTACTCTAATATATTTTTTATTTTTTCAAGTATTATTCATACACACAGTACAATAAAAAACCATTTTTAATAATAAAATATAATACAACGTTTTTACAATAAAATATCCAAACTTGCAACTAACAAAACAAACAACGTACGTTGCACAGACCCTGAGATTGTCCACTGGCTGTGCCAACGTAAACCGGTTTTTACCAGTCTCGCCGCGTACGCGACAAGCGGCCAGTGGTCACGCACTCATGCGTCCGCGTGCTTGTAGTAGTGCAACCGTTTCGCGCGGTTGTATGAAGCTTTATCTCTGTTCCGTTTATCTACTCATGTGCCTTTACTTTCTTATCTTATGGCGCCGAGATAAAATGGCATAAGTCTTTTTATGCGAACAACTAAAATCTTTCAGATTGATATTCATTTGTTGGAATGAATACTTTTCTTTGTTCTAAAGTTTTCAAACAACGCTCTTTTGACAAAGACATCTTAAAAATGGGAAAGAAGAAAAAATTATGAGGAATGGAATTTTGTTTTGACATTTTCTCTGTTTGTACCTGCCATATTTAGTCTCCACCACCCTAAGGTAAACAAAGCCTAAGTCATGAAGTTCACCATTATAGAGTGACTGTTTCCTTGTACATAAAGTTCTAAAATATAAATAGAAACAGAAAGGAATTTAGGCACCAATACCTAAAAATAATCATAGCGTATAATGTATAACAGCTAAATAGTCCGTGCGATTTTTTTTTATATTTCTAAGTTACACTGTTTGCTCAACAGGCTGGATATTTGCTCGTTGTTCGACACCAGTGAGGCGATTTTATGGGATTTATATTTCTATTAGATCATGGCTACTGTGATAGTAAAACAGTTTGTTATCTTCCATAATGGGTGGCACATTTATACGGAGACACTTGTAATATGGTGTAAATAGAGTACGTTTTTGGTTGAAATGTCTTTTTTTATTTTTTTTATATTAATAGTCTCGCGTTTGACCACCATCTCGCCTGATGGTAAGCGATGATGTGGTCGACGGTGAAGCACGCTTGCCTAGAAATAACCTATTCACTCTTGACTTAGAGACCCTAAGGTTGTAACTATCAGGAAACAAAGACTCCGGCAGGGAATTCCACTCCTTAGCTGTGCGCACAATGAAAGTATTCGCAAAACGCTTTGTACGTATGGTGTTAGTGCTGGGTGTTCAGTGGCATAGTTCAATGCCAGGTATTCAGTGGCATAGTTTAATGGTGGGATAGTTCATTCATTGGCTGGTATCTGTTTTTGGAAAAAGTAAAATGGCCGTGTTATTGGGATTTTCCAATTGGAATTGCATAATATAATAGCAGCCCGGAGTCTGAATCTGTGCCCGTTTGATGGCAATACGTTAGCCTCCTATTACATTAAACTCAAATCTAATTGGCTAATCTCGGGTGTACTATACCTCTGCCTTATCCTTCGGGGTATAAATGTTTGATGTTAATGATGTGAGAATGGCTGTGTATGAATAAATGTAAGAATGTTTGGGAAAAGAAATCCCTGCCCGCAACGCACGATGCTTTGCATACATTGTATGTATGCAAAGCTTCGTGCATTTGTTGTAGCTTACCTACCATATACACAAAAATAATTTAAAAATAAATAAGTAAAGCCTTTAATAGCCGGAACAGCCGTTAATGTGTTAAAGCGATGAAATTAACGGGGACTAATTGAATTAATTTGATTATCATAATGAATACAACCCAGGGATCGTCAGGTTTATGTAATTTAAATCTTTGTGGGTGACAACAAAAGCTGTGCGGCCATAATTATATTAACGGTGAATTATTGTTCTCTCTCTGAATTATATTCAACTCACATTTATTTATTTACTAGCTGACACACGTGACTCCGCCGGCGTGGTATTAGAACTTCCTCCATTATCTTACCCTGATGTATGTATAAGCTATATAACTGTAAAGTTTCTTCAAATTCCGTTTAGTAGTTTTTGCGCAAATGAGCTACAAACATCCATCCTCATAAAATTTCATTTCTTTGGTTTTATAACTTTATGCACTAATGTACAAAGGCGGACTCAACTAGATACTTGTGGGTCTAGTTGAGTCCGCCATTGCACCAGGGTATGTAGAGATAACATGGCTGGTGGACTTACTTTTTTAAGCATGTTGCGTGATAGACAAGAGGATCCTGTGGGAAGGCGAACGGATATAGCTAGTAAAAAGGACACAGTTGGTGACTAAGTGAACTTAGTAAATAGAATTTGTTCAGTTGAATCTTCTTTCCAGGATTCGTCAAGCTTCAGTGTCTCGGTGCTTTTCTGTCTGTCCACCACTGTTGATTCTGGCTTTCAGAAGTTGTAGTGGTCGAAAACATGTAGGGTGAATGCGAAGTCGAGTCAAAAATTATGGTCGACCTCCTATCCTATTCTTTGTGCAATCAAATCACATGCAACCAAAGTTACCTGCGCCACCTGCGTGGTTCTAATAACGATGCCGTGGAAGTGGCAGTTTTGGGTTTTGTTTTTATTTTATTTTATTAAAGATAGGCTCGCGCTCGACCACTATATCAGCTGATGGTAGGCGATGATGTGGTCGACGGTGTAGTACGCTAACCTAGAAGTAACCTATTCACTCTTGACTTAAGACGACGACAGTTGCCAAAGACCTTGAGGGCACAAAACACGCCCTCTTTTCATACCCGTGCGAACCAATATTCAGTAGGTAGTTTTTTTGTACTTTCCTTATTATTCAATGCCTTAAAAAAAGCCTGACATTAAAATGTAGATAGGTAATTAAATTGTCTTTGAGATGGTGTCAATTTTATTAAAATACGCCCGGTGATTTTGGTGCGAATGTCGTTGTTTTTGTCCGTGTTAGACATAATTTTACAATTTAATTACACTGTGTTATAGGAATAAAACTCAAAATTTTCTTGGATCAAATTATTAAAAAAATATCTAATGTAACATATATTTTTGCTCAAAAATTACGAATAGCCGTTTAGACGTGATTCACATTTTATAATCAGCTACTGAGGGATATCTGCGCCTTAAAGATCCCGAGGTTAAAATGCCAGTTGTTACAGCGACACGAAGAAGAACCGGGGTACGAGTAATGTCCGCCACATTAGTTGTCACAAAATAGTAGATTGTTAATCTAGGGAGCAAACAAATATTTTAAAGGCGGGAGTGTTTTTTTTAATTCCAGATTAGAGCGAAGGATTCTTAGTAGATGCTTGAGCGCAGCGAGGGATTCAAAGTACGTCAATCGAGCTGAAAATAAGTGTTATTCACGAGGTGGTCAAGTGACTTATTTTCTCATAGAGGGTACTACACTCTATGAGAAAATAAGTTAGTGCAACCTAAGAACGTTATGTTTATTTATTTACATACAGTTAGGAACCATAAGACATAACATAGAAATAATTAGAGGCAAATATTTTTATTTTTACAATTATGGAAGTGCATTGTAACAATTTTATTAGTACGTAGTACCATCCGTTACAGTTGTAGATTTATTTTATATTTGGCTCGCGCGCGGTTTTCTAGCCAGTCACTTATTCAAAATAATGATCCCGCGCGGTCCGAAATACAATCGCTATATAATATTAGCCATTCACCTCATACATTTGTCGTTATCGATTTTAGCGATGTAGTCCTATTTTGGGCCGCATGGTTTGTGATTCATCTCTTTGCTCATTGGAACATTTACTAAAAATATCCACATTCCAAATTCATATCACTTTTAATCCCTAGGGATTAATGATTTATTTTAGAATAAACTAGCTCTTTTTGAATAGATGAAAACGTTGTGGTTTAAAAGAAGATGTAGTGACTAAAATTGAAAAGGGTATGTTAAGATGGTTTGGCCATGTTGAGAGGATGAATGAAAGTCGACAAGGCAGACGTGAATGGAAACGCCGGGAGGGGACGCCCTAGAAAGACATACATAGACCTTATAGGTGATGTTCTTCAGAAAGGCCAAGTGCGCAGTACCCATAACCGGCGTGTGTGTATGACTAGGTGTATGAATGTGTGTGAAGCAAAAGAAGTATGTAAGGATCGTAGCAGGTGGCGTTCTGTAGTTTCAGCCTACCCCCATGGCAAAAAGGCGTGAGTGTATGTATGTATGTATGTGATAAAACAATACTTAGTACCTGTGGTGATATTTAGTACCGCAAATCCAGTCTGTAATTTGTCTGCTTAAGTGTCGTAGTCCCTCAATCGGTATTACGAGATTCCCGAAATAAGTGATGGAGCATCATTATGTTTGGAACTCGAGCAGCAGGGGACTTTCTTTTTGGGATGCTAAATTAGATCAAATTTATTTTAAAAGTCCCCATAAAAATGGCGTGGTATCAAGATACAACGCGTTTTCTTAAATAATATTGTCTAATAAGCCTGTTGTCTATTACGGCTGATGGCTAAAAGATTTCCTTTTCACAAAAGTCTACATGTGTGCATTTGCGGTTTTATTTAGAGTCAAGTTCGTCTCTCCGGTTTTTTTTTTGTTTTTTGAAAAACAATAAATTATTATGTTAATTTAGCTGTATGAGCTGAATTAAAAGATAGACGATATTAAAGATATTAAATTTCCACACAAATAATTCCACACTCGTTCAACTTTTATGAGCTTTTTATACATAAATTTCTGCAAGGCTATGTTACGTTAGTGAAATGGAATCTATAATAATATTATAAATGCGAAAGTAACTGCCTAAAATGTTTTACGACTCTTACGCGGGCGAAACTACCGCCAGAATTTATATTAATCAGATTAATATAATTTTATAGTATGACGGTCGCAGATTTTTAATTGAAAGGACCATTCAGTTTTTATTAATGTCGTTATTTAATGTTGCCACGGTTCCCTTGAAATCAAATAAATGAATAAAACATGACGGTAATTTTTATCGAAAAACGGTATTCCTTGTTATATTTTTGTGGTATAATTTTCTCGTACCTATCTGCTTTGTAGATGATACAGATCAAAGTCCCTTATATTTGAAAGGCACCTCATTTTATATCACCAAAAAGTTAAGATGACATTCTATTATTTATGTTTTAATAGGTTTCCACGCTTCACAAGCTTTATAAGAAGGTATCGCATGAATATCTCAGCTCCCCTGCCATAGCAGTCATAGGAATCATAATGGGGAAGGTCTGGAGATCCGTAACACAGGGCTTCCCTAGTAGGGACTCCAGTCTTTCGCAAAGGAGCATCTAGCAAATATATCAATATAGTTTTAAGTACATAGATTTTAAGGCAACCTTTGTGCAGAGAAAACCATAAATTTATTTGTTATAAAGGCGAAAGTTTATGAGTTTGTAAGTTGATGTTTGTTACATCTTCTCGCTCAAACGGTTGGACGGATATTAATATTGAGATAGATTACAGTCTGGAATAGAATTTAGGATACTTTCCCCGGGAATATGTTCCCTTGGGATAATTTTCGACATTCACGCGGGCGTAGCCGTTTTCAGAAGCTAGTGCTTAATAAAACATCAATGCTATTATTATTCCGTTATGAAAAAGAGATAGTGCTATTCATCCTGTATAGTTCTGTCTCTCTCTAAGGATACGTAATATTAAATTATACAATACTACATAAATCTATGAAAGGTGCATCTGCTTACTTTATTCAGTTCTTGCCCTATTAACGCCACAGAACAAGCACATTAATAACGGTTTTATATAAGGTTGATTTGACCGATTCGCTTGCAGCCCGTATACGGTCATCGACTAGTGTTCACTGGTTTTCGGTTAGCCGTATTCGACTGCAGACCGTATTCGGTCACCTACTACTGTAAACCAGTTTTTGGTTAGCCGTATTCGTAGACCCGTGTTCGGTCACTGAAAACGGTCTGCGGCCGAGCAGACCGTTTTCAGTGAACGAACACGGGTGTATGGTTGAAAAGCGCCACTCATTGTTCAATTGAAGAGCGCAGATGGCGCACACATCAAGTATTATGTTTGATTTTTATACCTTAGTGCGTTTATATTCCTTGTTGTAACACAATCATCTGGCCATGATGATGTTTTCAACACCAGTGTACATGGTTCGGTTGAATGCGGTCGCCGTATCCGGTAAAATGACAACTTAAACTTACCGGTAAAGACTAGCTTAAGTACCAGGAGATTATAACCATGTGGAAGTATTACCGAGGCTAGCTGGAATCTTGAGTTTTAAAAGGAGTACCGGGTGTTTTTTGATTCGGACCTCATGGTCGCCGTATTCAGTGACCGACTTAATGTAAAGAGCCCAATTCGGTGGGTTATTCCTAGAGGTCCATGAAAAATTATAATAATGTTTTATATGTTTCTTAAATGAATTACCAACGGGTCCACGAGATATATCCAAAATACAGTTGGTAAAAACAATTTCTTGTAAGAAGGAGCAGGTTTTTGAAAACATAACAAAATAAAATGCAACATATTATGCAGCAACATAAAATCAGTAGAGAGTGTAATAACATGATAAAAATATAACTTTCTCTTTTGCTTTTTTAGTTAGATGTTGAACATTATAATCATTTATACCCAAACTACCAGGAGGCCAGAATCATAAAGAAGTCTTATTAATATTTGCGGGGCTGGAATCATTACCGGTAAAGACTAGCTTAAGTACCAGGAGATTATAACCATGTGGAATTATTACCGAGGCTAGCTGGAATCTTGAGTTTTAAAAGGAGTACCGGGTGTTTTTTGATTCGGACCTCATGGTACTCCGTTATTCTCTACCGCTTATGGTTCTAGGCCCGCAAATACTTCTTTTTGATTCTGGCCTCCTGGTAGTTTGGAGTTTGGGTATCAAATGTTCAACGTGTAACTAAAAAAGCAAAAGAGGAAGTTAGGTATATTTTTATCATGTTATTACTCTCAACAGATTTTAACAGATTTTTTTATTTTGCGGTTCTAAAAAAAGTAAATGTCCCAAATAAATAAAAATAAAACCGATCTGGTTCAACCGAAAGCGGTCGCCGTATACAGTGGCCGAACAACACTTATGGCGCGTTTATAATATAAACGCGCCATAAGTGTTGTTCGGCCATAAGTGCCATAAGTGTTGTCTTAGCAGTTGTATGCTTTTGCATGTTTTCACTAACAATAGGCCTTAATATATTCAAGCATTACATACATTTTGACGTCGTCTAGCTTTACTGAAAATGAACATTTAGCAAGTTAGTATGAAGACCTCTTTAGAGTAGGTAGGTAGGATAGGTATCAAGTATAGCAGTGTTTTTCAACCTGTGGGTCGCGACCCCCTGGGGGGTCGCGAAGCTTCTGTACGGGGGTCGCCAGAGGTCGAGAGAACAACTTCAGTAAAAAAACAATAAAGATTAAAAAGATTGATTTATTAAGTATGAGAATTTTAACAAAAACTCATAAACAAACAAACAAATTAACAAAAAATAAAATCCTAAGACTCATGTTAATGCGAAGGTTGTGCTTGTTTTTGATTAATTTTGATTAATCAATTTCTCCCATCGTGGATCTGTATTTGCTACACATAGAATTAAATCATTCGAAACGCTATTCGATAACTAGCAAGCGACGCTTTCTCATTTAGGTTGGACATTTGTACTTTTTGATATTGAAGAGCTTGTAATTTTCTCTAAAAAAATTCCACGGGCTTATTTTTTTCATTTGGATGTTTTGCGTTGAGGTGACGTGTACCTATGTGCGTAAATTGCGTTAGTTAACAATTGGCGACGTATTCGATGTATGTAATTGTAAAAAAATGTGTTTTACGTACTATATTATGTACTTATATCCGAATCCTAATTATGGAGATGCATAAAAACGTCGTATGGAATGAATATTTGTAAAACTGTAACATACACATACATACATGATAAAAAAGCGAAGGGTCGGGGGGTCGCGAAATATTTTTTCTTACCGGGGGGTCCCATCATGAAAAAGGTTGAAAAACACTGAAGTATAGTATTAGTTCCACCAGTTGAAAATCCGATAATGCATCCAAAAAATTACAACCTTTAATATATTTGAAGGTTCTATAAAAATGGTCGTCACGTCTTTGTCGCATTGTAACGTCGCACTTTACTGCGGAAGCTTTAAACCTAGAAAACTTTTTATAGTAATCGAAGAAACTCATTGAATGTTCGCAAAAAGCTACCGTAAAATATCGATGACCGTAAAAAAGAAAGTGAACTGAGTACTTATTGGTAAGTTTATGATATCATCGGCCCTTTTAAAAATGGCAATTTTATTAGAGTGTAAGGATTTATGAGCAAATCACATTTGGGTTTATCACTCAGTCGTAACTGTGATAGGGCACACCTTCGTGGCTATGTGTCTAATGTCACAAAAGAGCCTTACAAAGAACTCTGATTTTACGAGCATTATATACATTAAATACTTTCAAGGTTGACTAAAAACTGCGCTTTTTTACTACACGGTAGAATCAATTTTTATTACTTGTAAATTTTAACGTTCAAAAGTGCCGCATAATGGCCTACTTGAAATAAACACATTTGACTTTCACTTTACTATTGTTGTGAAATCTCTTTTTAACTAAATTCCCAGGCCCAAATCTTCACTTTTTGGGAGCCTCACTCAACTCAACATTAACAACATGTCGAGCTTTTCAATAATACTAGCCACTTCGGTATTCATCATCATCATTATTTCAACGAAAAGACATCCACTGCTGAACATACATAGGTAGGTCTAAGTGCTGCCACATCTACCAGTCCAGAGCCTCTCTCATCCAGCGGATTCCCGAAGACTTCATCAGACCATCGAAATACTTTTTATCTGCCATTCAACGCAGCCACTTACTATATAGTTCACGATAATGTTTTAACTTGATTGGGCTCAAACAAGAACTGAACAGTAACAGCATAGGTGCCGTCTTGGAACACCTTTTGGTAATTCGTATCTAGTGCTATACTTACACGAGCAGTCTTATTTATAGAAACACAGTCATACATATAACTAGATTACTGAAAATCCCTTCATCTGTATGAAAACCAAGCGTGTCTCTTTTTCACACACAATTTAAGACTAAAGTAATATTTATTAAAGAAAATGTTTCTACTGTCTAGGTTAACTTTTTTGTAGTTTTTACAGCTTTTTACGGCATAATTAGTAATTTTTTTGACGTCTATTGATGTCCGGTGCTGGTAACGCTAAATGAAACAGTTCCAAGTAA